>MVGC01000291.1:0-29985 GCA_003589665.1 Aspergillus sclerotialis | reverse complement strand
ATAGCGTTTTTGAGTGTTTGGGCGGCAGTTTGCTGTTTTGTTGAGTATTTTGAGCGATATTGTTGACCTGTGTCTTTTTGGAGTTTGGTCGCTTTTCGGTTTAGGAGGATCGGTGCGTAGGTTTCTTTTAGGAGAATGAATGTTAAGGCGCCTACTGCTCCACACTGTTTGACATTAGGGTTAGAACAGGATAGGACTGGGTGAGGCAAACGTACGAGGATCGCTTCAAGCCAGAATGTCCATCTCCATCCGATTCCCATGGCCATGTATCCCCCGATGACAGGACCTGTCTAGTCAATATGCCATTCATTCGGGCAAGGGAACTAAAGTCATACCTATTACCGGGCCCTGCGCTAGTTAGCGTATTGCTCATCAAGAGACCACGAAAGAAACATACCATCAAAGGACCTACAGTCCACCAAGTCATCGCACTCCCCCGTTCCTTAGCAGACATAAGATCCGCAATAAAAGCTCCTCCCAGTGTCATCGGCACACAGCCGGCAATGCCCATGACTAACCGAAATACAATGAGCATAGGCATGTTAACGCTCACAGCGCAGATAATAGACGAGATCAAAAAGAGTACATTAGCCGCATTAGTGATTGGAAGCCTCCCGTATAACTCACTCAATGGTGCGAAAACAAGTGGGCCGACAGCAAATCCAATGATATATACAGAGACCACTAGCGATGAGAGCGCGGAATTCTTGGTGTTGAATTCGTCAATGACTTGCGATACACTTGGGGCGAAGAGGGTTGATGCCATTGCTCTTGATTGGAGTTAGAACAGATAACATATTTTTGATAGGGGCGGATTTCGTACGCATTGAAGGTGTTAAATGAGATCAGGGAAATTATGGTCCATTTCCGAGAACTGGGCCAGTTCATCGGGTTGTTTGGATCATTGGGACCGTCCCAGTCGACAACGCCGGTGCCGTCTGGTGTCAAAGGCGGCTCATCTGCGGATGCTGCCTCCTTGTCACTTTCAACGAATGTGCCCTTTTCCTTATCTTCGAACATATTGACGAAGAAATGGGGAAGAAGACGAAGCTTTCCGTTATGCTAGGATGGCCTGAAATCCCAGAAAGAAGATGAGTGTGCCATGCGGCAGACAGCTATGAAATACCCTACCTCAGCACTCCAACTCCAAGGGCAAGGCAACCAGTGACAGAACGCGTACCGTCATTTTAATAGGAATGGGGCTGTAACTATTTCCTACTATCTTCATTTTGCATGGGTTAGCGACTCGGCGATAGTAGGAGATATGCATCAAATTGGCAAGGCACAGGAATAAACTCAACACGGCTGAGACGTCCAGTCCGTCCAGTCCACATGAACTATTTGCTCATTGACGATCATACAGGCCAAGGATTCGCCGGGCAAGTCCGTGATTTGTCGATTCGTTACTCGATTTGGTTAGGGTGTCGATTAGGGCTGTTTGTGGGTCATGCAAGGAGACGGTGGTGATATCCCGCAGAGTGCGTGGATGCTAAATTCAGCCAGCTGCAGATGGCGTCTGCATGATGTGATGTACTGTGTATCATTCCTATGTATCCACAATGATCTATTTGCACGAGTACAGTTTGCATACAATGAGCGAAGTGGATCTAACAAAAAGTATCATTTTCCTGGCTACTGACTTGAATGATAAAGTTGCGGGCATACTGAGATACCGTATCCATTGAATGCACACGGAGTCGAGATCGCCAACATGCCAGTATCAGGTCTTATCCCCCGAGGAAAGGACGGATGCCTCCAGAAAACGGAACCGCCCTGGGAATATCAACGGTAAAACACAAAAAATAGAACCGGTCAACAATTACGCCTGTGTATGAGGGATGCTACAGAACTTTGTGACGAGGGAAATATAAGGGGATACATGACTGTGAATCTTCTTTATCGGTGTACTATAGAAAATATAGAAGGGGAAAAAGAGGCCATGACTGGGGAGAAGGGGACAAAGGTAAAGGGGGGAGGAAAAGCAAGAACATGAGGTCGTGCTCGAACGTCAAAGAACAGGGGATTAGCAAAGGTCGCCAGAGAAGACGTCGAGGCCGGACGTACACCATCGCCGAGTTGTACTCGAGATGGAGCTGTGCGCCAGCGCCTCCACGAATTCGAGGAAACAGAAGCGGCTGCAGTACCGCCATGGATCCAAAAAAAGCATCACCGAATGTAGCTGTAAGGCCAAAACGATTTGACCGATTACGCCATCAACTTCCCTTTACATGTCCATGGAGTCACCGCCGTTGGCAAAGTTGAATCCGCCAGGTTGTTGCTGGGCAGTGCCAAGAGTAAATCCGGTCTGTGTCTGCTGAGGTGCCAGCTCGTCGATATCACCAGCAGCCTCATCTTCATCAGAGAAGTACTTCTCGATGATGTTGTAAGCTTTCATGTAAATCTCCTCGTTGGCGTTGTTCTGGCAGTCATGGATCTTCTCCATACCACCAGCCTCTTCGATGAACAGGGCATATCGGTTGACACGTGGGTCACCAGGCTGGGCGGTCTCCTTGTCCATTTCACCAACCTTCAGGATGTTTTCCAGTCCGTCCAGAGCGACCTGAATGATCTTGTTGTCGGGGCAGGCGAGGAGGTCACACAGAGGCTTGATACTTCCTTGGTGGACGAGGTAACGAATCTGCTCAGGTTTCTGGAGGCCACCCGAGGTAGCATTGGAGATAGCCCAACAGGCTTCCTTACGGGTCTTGAAGTCTCCATTACCAAGTAAATTGATCAGAGGAGGGATAATATTGGCGTCTATGACGGCTTGGATCTGACTCGAGTTACCAGCGGTAACGTTAGAAATCGTCCAGCAAGCCTCCTTCCGAATACCATCCTTGGTGGAACTCAAGAGAGATAGAAGAGCAGGAAGAGCGCCGCAGTTGATGATCACCTGGGTTTGGACATCATCACCAGTCACGATATTTCCGACGGAGCGAAGGGCCGGGGTTTGGACAGAGGTAGATGCGTGCATAAGCAGTTCGACAAGGCGACGAGGAATGCCCGCTTCAATGACAGCCTGGATCTTATCATTGGCACCATCGGACAGGTAGGAGATAGCCCAGCAAGCGTCAATAAGAACCTCGTCATCTAGCATATAGATAAGCTTGGCGAGCACAGGAAGTGCAGGAGCAATCTACAGGACGTTAGTAAACCTTCTTCATCAAGCCAGGGTCCAAAACATACCGTATTCCAATCCGGCTGGGGAGTCTTGCCGCGGCAGAAGTTGCTCAGAGTCCATGTAGCATTACGGAGCATGCTCAGCTTCCTGCCATCGTTGATCAGGGCCAGCAAAGGCTTGAGAGCGCCATCGCCAAGAACGTAGTCACGGCATTGAGGACTATCACCAGCAATATTTCCTAGAGCCCAAACGGCCTGTTCCCGAACGTCGGGCTCAGGACTGCTGAGGAGCTCGACGAAGATAGGAACTGCGCCAGCGTTGATGACAACCTGAGTCTGTTGAGCCGAGCCGGAGGCAATGTTGGTCAAGGCCCAGGCAGCCTCGAACTGAACCAGAGTATGGGGAGAACGAAGGAATTCAACAAAACGGCTCACAACACCAGTCTCAATGACTCGCTCGATCGGCGGGTTGCGCTCCTTGGAAAGCAACTTCCTGAATTTCGTTGTGGCCTGGATCTGCGCTTCGATTTGGTCGGAGAAAACGCCCCTGACCATCTCCGGAAGTTCCACATTCAACTATAATAAATCTGTCAGTCATCTTTTTGACATATTGATAAAATGATGTGTTAAAGAGGTTCGGTCTTCCTGGAGCTGACCAGGGAGAGAGCGGTGAAAACCATGCTAGTACAAGCATGGTAAAATCTCATCACCAATAGGAGGATAAAACGAGACCCTCAAGGTGGTGAGGAAGCGGGGAGTGAAATAAAAAAACGGAGGAATACATACCTCACTTTCGATCGCACTAGCCTCATCATCACTCTCGGTGGCGGCCATGCCACCACCCACACCGATCCCGCCATCCCGGGTTTGGATACCTCTCCTCTTGGCTAGGTTTTCCTCCCTTTTCTGTTTGCGAATTTCCACCTGTTGCTCCTCACGACGGCGACGGAGTTCATCAGGACGGAATTGGTTTCTTGCCTTGAACTGGGTGCGACGATGTTCTGGGATATAGCGTTCCGCCATGGTTGCTGGGAGAGTCGTAGAGGGGTAAAAATAAACAGTTACCAACTAATAGAAGATCTGGGAAAAGAGAATAGACAGATGTAAGGAGCTAGAAGGAGATATGAGGGCAAGGAAGAGGAGAAGAGAAATAGAAGAAGATGAAGAAAAAGAGTCCTGAAGAGGAGAAGGAAGAAGGACACACAAAGAGAAGAAGAGAAGATGAAGTTGAGAAGTGAAGGAGGGGAAAAAGTGTTTGCAACGCCACTCACCGCCTTTAGCGAGTGTTTACTTACTCTCTCCATCTTCCCAAGTTATCACCAACTATTTTGATACACCCTCTCTTTTGCTCCATGGCAGTTCTCCCACCTCAGTTTGTGGATGTTCCCACGGCTATTAGCTCCAAGGGTTTCATAAGTGTAATTGGCATAGTCGTGGATATTCTCCCTTTATTTCGAACCAGAGGATCATCGTTATGTATTACTTTCACTCTCAAAGACTGTGACCTGGACAACGGCAATACTTGGGATGGATTAAAAATCAAATACTTCAATGATAATGAGAATTATTTGCCTCAGCTCCAACTCAAAGATGTAGTTCTTCTGCGCAATATACGGGTTTGTGGCCACCCAACAACGCCAAATGTACTTTGGGATCCCTGACTTCTCCAGGTCCGCCCTTTCAGTGGTAGGAACGTGGCCGTCGCTGCCCAGTATGAGAAAGTCCCTTGGGCTGTATTTCGCCTGGAACTGGATCCCAATCCTTCTCCATCTCCCATGACTGGGCCTGTCCCTTTTGAGCCGTCTTATTCGGAAAAGAAATATGCGCAATCACTCTTGAATCTTGTGTCTTCCGAGATCACTGTGCAGGGTCAACTCCGTCCGTCTGCACCACAGCCTGCCCATGTAGTTCAAGCTTCAACATCAAAACCGAAACCTCCCGGTCCTAGGCCATTCCTTCTCATCAAAGACGTCGAAGAACGCATGTACGTCGACCTTCTTGGCGAAGTCGTCAAGGCACAATTAAATGATAGCGAGAAAGCCATTCTTTACATCACTGACTACACTGCCCATAAGGACTTGTTTGATTATCAGAAGGAAGAGAATGCCTCCCGGGATGGGGATCAGTACGGATACTTATCGCGATCCATGAAAAATTGGTCCGGTCCATTGGGACAAATGACCCTGTCAATAACCCTCTGGGAACCGCATGCTTCTTATGCTCGGGAGCATGTTAAAGTAAAAGATCTCGTCCAACTGACTAATGTACACATTAAGCGAGGGCGTGTCGCTCAGAATCTTGAGGCAAGTATTCATACCGATCGCCGTTTTCCGGAAAAGCTTCATGTAAAACTCGTACATGACAGAACGGACGACCGTGTCCGTGACTTCTTACAGCGAAGGAGCGAATATTTGAAAAAACATGGCGGGGATACCACTGAAGAGATGTCGGGGTCTAAGAAATCCAAGAAAAAGCAGCAGCAACGGAAAAAGCAGGAAGGGAAAACTGAAGAGGGTCAACAATTACTGAAACCTAGCTCTTTATCATCTAAGCGAAGACCAAATGAGAATAGTAAGTCTGTCCATCCGTCCGGCTGTGCCATCGCTAACCAAGCTCAAAATAGTCCAGGCAATCAACCCAGAAATCCTTCCACGATCACTGGAAGACATTCTATGTAATGAATCTCATGAAAACACATCCCCAGATAATATCAAATACAGACTGCCTTTCCAGAACCTCTGCTACCGCGCCTTTGCCCGCGTTGTCGACTTCTTCCCCCCACATCTAGAAGACTTTTCCGTTCCCCTAAATGGAGAATCTGCCATCTCTTCCAGTTCTGCAAATAATGAAGACTGTGGTCCAGATGACCCTATAAGATGGGAATGGCGATTCTGTCTTCTTCTGGAAAGCGCCTTTCCTCCTCCGGGACAACTCAAGGAGCGGATGAAGCTTTTTGTTTCCGGGCATGATGCAGAGTATCTGTTGAAGATGGACGCAGTCGAGTAAGTTTTATCCTATTTAACCAATTGAACCTCACTGACTTACTCGATTCTCTCAGCCTCCGCCGCAAGAAGCACGCTCTAGAAGAACTGAGAGAGAAACTCTTCATCCTCTGGGGTGACCTTGAAGAGCGAAAGAGAAAAGCTATTGCTGAGGGCGAACCGAATTCCCAGCCGGTGGATTCCGTCTCATCTATTCCCTTTGTTTGCTGCGTTAAAGAGTACGGCGTGGAATGTGCACATAAACGTGATCCGGACCGAATGGAGGTTGATGATTTGGATTGTGGCTATGAAGGATGCTTGGGTTGGGAACGTCGCTTCGCTATGTTTGAAACGGTTATCCATTCTTGACTGCCCATTTATTGCCTATTTGGAGTTGGTTTTGTTGGGTTTACTGTAGGATACCACTTAGCATTTTGATTTCCTTTCACGTTCGGCATTGTACTGGTGCATTGGCTGCTTTGTGAGAAAGTGATAATTTTACTGTATTTGCATGCAGCTTGACATTGTCATTCTGTAGATACAAGGGGAGATGATTAAGAAATACTTATTAGAGGCAGCATGGCCTGAAAAGTACACATAATCAACCTTGAATATAGACCATGATGCCACAACAGGTAAGGGACTTGGGTACGATAGAGTAACTATACAGCGACCAGAGAAGCCGAGAAGCCCAAGGTGGAAAATAGAAATAAATGAATAAATAAAAATGACAACAAAAGCGCCCGAACCATTTCATCCTATTAGTTTCGTCGGCCATAGCAGAATCGCAGAGCCCAGAATCAATCTGAACAGTATAGCATTCTGACTGATATTCATAATAATCAAACAGTGATGTCGCAGGTGTAATATAGTAATACAATCAAATTTTAGTCACTTTGACGATATTTGTATCGATGCCGTGAGCGGATGTATCAAACCGACAATTCGATCCCCAGTAGCAGTCCTTTCTACCGGGTTCACTTTGTGGACAGCGATGTCCATACATACACTCGGGGTCATCGCATTCGAGTCCAAAGCGACAAGGAGTCATACGAGCGATGGCTTTCAAAATAAAAAGTTCGTTCTTGGTTAATTTGCGCGAATGGTCATGGTAACAGTTTTCGTTCGGGCATTCGCCCTGTAGGAAGTAGAAATTGCACAACTTTAATTTCTTAATTCGGCTGAGTTCGTCTCGTGGGACGGTCTTGAAGTCCAGCCGGTCGACACGTTGTCCGTATTTGTTCCGTTCCACGGTTTTGGGCGCGGATAATCCCGCTGTCTTTGGCCTGACAACCTGGAAGTCTCCCGGATTTGGGGGCTGCGTTGTCGATAGGGTTCCATTATTTGCAGAAGACGTTGTAAGGGTTGAATTGCGCGATGGCGACATTGTGTGTTGAGTTGGCGATGGAGTAAGCAAGGAGCGAGGTTTCGTAGCTACGGCTGCTTTCCATGGGGCCCAGGTGGACACGGGTTTCGTATTGCGGAAGAGCTCAGGGAATTTGGTGACTCTATATGAGGATTTTATGGATTCGAATTCCTTCTCGAATGGGACGCCTTCAATCAAGCATAGGCGTCCTAAGAGGTCCCTGTCGGCCAGAGTATCCTCCAGAATCCTAGCATACTCATTATCTTGCGAGCATCCGAGGAAGATTTGGTGACAGTGACAATTGTATAAATGGAGCTTCAGCATTTCTAGACAGAGAGAAACCATGTTAGCTTGCGCTGCAGCAAATCATCTATGCGATGAAGTGCGGGCATTGCATACCTCCAATCTTATCATGTGTTTTATTCCTCGCAGAACCAATATCCACCAGATCGAAAAGCGGCACGTTGTTATTGAATCCTCGAGCAAAGTCGTCCACTAGGGTTGGGTCGCTGATGATCCCAGCTCGGAGGCAGGTATCGCCTAAACCCTTCAAATTTACATACAGCTTGGTCATTATCTTCGGCGAGATTAGGTGCGAAAAGTGTTTGCTGAGGTATGTTTCTATGGTATTATAGAGTTCCTTTGCTGCATTTTGTCCACCCTGTTCGCCTTTCTGGAGGAATTCGTCTTTAAATATCATGCCATCTCCGTCCAGGAGCACGATTACGAAGGGTTCCCGGTCCTATAAAAGTTGAATTAGCAATCCATTGACATATACCTCAAGGATCGCATGTCATAGCTCACCATAATGTTCTTGATTTTTGATATATGATCCATCAATTCCATCTCGTGAATCTGGATATCTCGGTTGAAGCGCGTCTCGCGCTCATTATCCAGTATTGATTTCTGGTAAGCTTCCTCGAGCTCTGTGACGCGGGACAAGAGTTCCTAAGGGAGAAGATTCAGAAGCAATTCTAGTGACTAGAAAGCTGGATTGCTACCTCAATCAATTCATTCTTGCCCTGTTCTATAGTGGTCATATGCTTATAGCGCTCAAAAAAAGCTTGGGCCGTCATGATGCCGCTTAACCTAGCGTGTGATGTGGATAGAGAATGCGTTTAAACCGTTAAGAAGATAGGTAGTTAACAGGGAAACAAGATAATGTGATTCTTTTAAAGAAAGAGTCTTTTAAAGGAAGAAGAAGTCTGATTTACAATGCAACAAATTTAATACTTGACCCAAAGGAACCGCGCGCCAACCTTCCAACGGTCAAATGCGGGTGGCTTAGTCAGCAACGGACTACTGTGTACGTGGATTAATTCAATCTTGTCCCTTTCGACTCTTTCCCCTTCTTCTCTCTCCATTCCTATCCTCCTCCTTTTCTTCTGGTCTGCCTCTTCTCTTCCCTATTTCTGGTCCTTTCCGCAATGGCTCGCTTCGGGTTCCTTTCTCTCGCTTTACTCTCCCTTCAGGCCTTGATTGGCAGTGGTCTCGCCGCAGTACGTTTTTGACACTTGTCCGCTCCGTTAAAATCGCAATTGTTTACTTACGCGAACTCGAATTGTTTAGGACACTGCTGAGAAGGCCGAAGAGAGTGCTGAACTGCCTAAGCTCGCCGTGTCTGCCGAAGCGTCTTTCCCTGCCTCTGAGATCTTCGGCGTCAAGCTTGTCAATGGTCACCCAACCCAGGCCCTGATCTCCATTACCAACAACGAGGCCTCGCCGGTTACGGTGAACTTCATTGGCGGCACTTTGTGGAATCTTGATGATGAGCGGAGCCAGATTGTTCGCAACTTGACTGCCACCAGATACAGCGTTGAGATCCCCGCTGGCCAGAAGGAAAGTCTGAGCTACAGCTTCGCGACTGAAATGCACCCTCAGGATTTGAGACTTCAACTCGCATCAATCATCTCCAGCACTGAAGGCAACTTCTACACTCTATACGCTTACAACGGTACTGTCAGCGTTGTTGAGCCCGAAACTAGCATTTTTGATCCCCAGATGTGAGTCTGTCGCAATTCTCCTGGTCCTATGCGGTTGCTAACTCTGTTCATAGCATCTTCTTGTACTTCTTCCTTCTTTCTTGCTTCGCCGGCGTTATGTACTTTTTCTACACGTTCTGGATTGCGCCTTACTTTCCCCAGAAGCGCAAGTCTGGAAGGGGCGGCGAGACCTCCAAGAAGTCTTCCGGAGCATCGAAGGCTGATTCCTCGGCCGATGCGAATGCCGCTGTTTCGTCGGCTACCACCTACAACGCGGAGTGGATTCCAGCCCATCATATCAACCGCCCTGAGCCGAAGAAGGTTAAGGGCCGGTCCACGAAGTCCCGCGTCTAAGCTTGTGGAACGTATGTGGGGATGGTTCAAGGAGGAAGCTCCTTGTTCCAAGTGGGTTCAGTTTGGGGAGGCTTGGATTATTCTACTAAAGAGGTTATTGCTTAAACCAACGGTCGCTGAGAATGCGATCGGTCAAAAGCACTGATTTCTTCGTTGGAACTTGTATATCTATGGAAATTTGGGCCTATTTGTAGCTCTTGAGAACAAAATTTTGAGAGTACATTTAGGTAGTAAGTCATCACTCGTGGTCTGCGTAATCATATACTACAAAGCTCTACAAAACCATTACCTATACCCTCCTTGTGTTTACAACCTCTTCCACTCATCAAACTCCATCTCCAAATGTCCCTTTAGCTCTGTAAACCTATTTCCAAAATCCCTCCCACATCTCCAGCAAACAAAATCCCTCTTCAGATACCCTTCTCTCCCTGGATGCCGCCTGGGATCATCCTCCGCGAGCGGAAAATCCTCAATATTGACGAAAAACGGTGTCGCGAAACTATTATAATGCTTCCTGTGCTTCATCCTTTCACTAAACCGATCCACCGAAATAACATGAACATGTAAATGGTTCATCGATGGTCCCGCATGGATTCCACACATGATCTCCTTCTCCCAGTCTCTACCGGGTGGTAATTCGTCCGGCGGTGGATCGGAGTTAAGCGCTTCTTCTCTCTTCCTATCTTGAAGGGAATACTTCCCATATCGTCGACGAAGTTCCCCCGCTGCGAGAGTTCGGAGCTTTTGTACTTCTGTTTTCACCTTTGTGAGGAACTCGGGATCGTTGAATGCGTCGAATGGATGTAGGCGCATTTTGTCAGGATCGCGGGGGAGGAGAAGGAGATGGAGGGTTGATTTAGGGAAGAGGTCATGGATCGCGACGAAGTCGAGATTGTGGTATACTACCACGTTCGAGGGATAGGTTTCTGGTCTAGCAATGTATGCGCCTAAGGCGTCGCGTGGACCGCCGAGAACTTGTCGCTTTTGCCTTAGGTCTGATCGTGGAGGGGAGGAGTTGGTCTGGTTTTGTTTCTGCTGTTTGGGTTTGCGGGATAGGAGTTCTTGGACTGGTTGGTGAGTTAGCTTGTGGTATATCGTGCAGAATGGAATGGTTGGAACGAGTGTTTACAGGCATCTCTTTTTGCTGGTTTCGGTGATTGTTGGTCTAACGTGGTACCTGTAATCTTTTTAGTTTGAGCTGTAAATTCCTGGTCTTGTGAGTTTGACTCCATGTTGCTCTGAGCTTGAAGAATAGTAATGAATCGAGTAGATGCGGAGAACATCTACAACTATTGCGACACTCAAATTGTCAGAATATCCCAAAAGGGTTTAGTGCGGGACGACCTTTGATATTCTCCAACAGAAAAGACGGACAGGATTCAGATTAACCCCCCACCTTTTTCTACACTTACTCCACGGGCAGTGGTCTCCATGATATATATATTTCAATAATGGGCCCCAAGAAAAAGGGCGACGCCCGTGGCGGGCCCAAACCAGGCACAAAACAAGCCAAAGCAGCCTCCGGACAAACCAACGAAAGCTCGAAGAAAGTGCAGGACACTCCATCGGAGGAGCCAAAGAAGCCCTCAGTAAAGGAAATGATTGGCGGCGCATCATGGACTGGAAAGCTACCGGTTAATATGCTATCGGAGCATTGTCAGAAGCAGAAATGGGAGAAGCCCGAGTATACAATGGTGAGAGGCGATAAGTAATGAGATGAGATGGGAGGAAATAAGAGCGAAATGTTGACCATATATATTACGCACGACAGGCAAAAACGCCAGAAGGTTATATGTCTTCTGTTATACTGAAGCGCGTGGATGCGAAAACTCGCGAATTGACCGTCCTACCTGCGATGAGATTACCCCCGTCGCATAAACATTTGGCTGCGCACCTACGGCACTAGAAGCTCGGCACTTCGCTGCGGCATATGCACTTTTTAGGGTGTGCAATATGCGCAATTTACATATGATGATGCCACCAGCTTATAAGAAGCTTTGGAAGGAGGATTTTACGGAGCTCAAAAAGGAAGACTCCAGGAACGGGAAGGCCTGGATGTACGAGGCGGATCCTTTCTTGGCTAACCTGGAAAGAGAGAGCGCTAAGGCGAATATGGAGAAGAAGAGAGTCGACCGTGAGAAAACACAGGCGAAAGAGAAGGAAATGGTGGATCTGGGACTGGGCCCTAGCGCTAGGAATAAGGGCAGGAGGATATGGGAGCAGGCACCCAAGGTTGATCTTGGGAGTAGGATTCGACGAGATATTGAGGATTTGCTTCGACATCATGCGATTTGGAATCCGTATGGTGTGAGGATCCCGGATAATGAGCAAAGTGCTATTATCGAGGAGTTCTCGCAGTTGGGCTTCAGGCGCAGCCATGTGGAAGAGGCTGTCGCGGAGTGTAAAGATCGAGAAGAAGTCCTCGAGTGGCTCTTGATCTATGTTCCAGATGATGATCTCCCGCCCTGGTCCCTACCTGAGAGATATTCTGCTGGAGTGAGCTTAGCTACGGATGACCTTGCAAGGGAAGCTAAAATCAAACGACTTGCAGCTGCTGGGTATTCCAGTGACCTCTGCTCACAAGTTTTGGATAGCAAAGGGGGGAATGAGCTTGCTGCAGCAGAGTACTTGCAGAGCACGTTGACAGGCGGAAAAGGGTTTTCTGCTGGAACTGTATCCACTGAGAGTGAAGACTTATGGGAAGAAGAACAGGGTACATTGGAAGCCATTTTTGGAGAGCATTACAGTAATCCTCTGCCCGAAGTTTGTGAGATCAAGAGCGAATCTCCAAATTTACCAGAGTCGACTACTTTCCGATTCCAGAAGCCATCTGGACATTATCCTTCTACACCCCCGGTCGTTTCAATTCAGTCAAAGGGCACACCGGCTTATATCCGGCTGAGTGCGATACGACAGGCATTACAACATGCTGAAGAGAACTTTTTGGGAGAACCAATGGTTTTCAACATGCTGGACTGGCTAGAGGCCAATATGCCGAGTATCATAGAGAGGCCGGGGAAGCTGCGCGATATTTCAGTGATAAAATTTTCCCCATCTCCTGTTGGTGCAGCCTCTGAACTTCCCATTCGTCAGTCACAAAAACAGCGCAGAGGCATTGACTGGACACCAGAGTCAGAAAAGAGCATTTCAGTGCGAGCCGGCTGGGAGGCCAAGCAATTGACCAGTGCGCAACAGGAGATGACTCGCAAGCGAGAGGCTCTTCCCGCCTGGGACACTCAAGAAGCCATTATTCGCTCAGTGAATACAAACCAAGTGACTATCATATCTGGTGAGACTGGCAGTGGTAAAAGTACCCAGTCAGTACAGTTCGTGTTAGATGATATGATCAAGCGTGGCCTCGGTGCTGCTGCCAATATCATCTGTACACAACCAAGGCGAATTTCCGCGCTCGGTCTTGCAGACAGGGTGAGCGATGAGCGATGTTCGTCTGTCGGCGATGAAGTTGGATACGTAATCCGAGGAGAATCCAGAATAAAACCTGGCACCACGAAGATAACGTTTGTTACCACTGGTGTTTTGCTCCGACGCTTACAGACCGGCAGTGCCCCGAATGGGAATGTAGCAAGTTCTCTGGCGGACATCACTCACGTAGTGGTGGATGAAGTCCATGAACGCAGTCTTGATACTGATTTCCTTCTGGCCCTGCTAAGAGATATCCTCGGTTACCGCAAGGATATCAAGGTCATCCTGATGAGCGCAACACTTGATGCGGACATTTTCATTGATTACTTTGGAGGTCGCCAGTCTGTTGGATTGGTGCATATTCCTGGTCGGACGTTCCCAGTAGAAGATCATTATCTTGACGATGTCATTCGTCAAACGGGGTTTGTGTCTGAATTGAATGATGGTAGTTTCGAGGATTACTCGGAGACTTCTGCGCAGGCTGAAGAGTCAATGGGAAAAGTTCTTCGCAGTATTGGCATGGGGATCAATTACGAATTGATCGCCTCGACCGTTCAATATATTGATTCTCAATTACAGGACCAGCCGGGAGGCATATTGATATTTTTGCCTGGCACATTGGAAATTGATCGATGTCTAGCAGCTGTAAAGAAGATTCCATGTGCACATCCACTGCCCTTGCATGCATCTCTTCTCCCTGCCGAACAACGGCGCGTCTTTCTGAGTCCACCCAAGGGAAAGAGAAAGGTCATTGCTGCCACGAATGTTGCAGAAACATCAATCACGATCGAAGACATTGTTGCTGTCATAGACACCGGCCGTGTGAAGGAGACAAGCTACGATCCTAAAGATAACATGGTCAGACTCCAAGAAGTCTGGGCTTCACAAGCAGCCTGCAAGCAACGACGAGGACGAGCTGGTCGAGTACGCGCTGGTACATGCTATAAGATGTTCACTCGAAAAGCAGAATCCAACATGGCGCCACGACCAGAAGCTGAAATTCGTCGCGTGCCTCTCGAGCAATTATGTTTATCGGTCAAAGCAATGAAAGGCATAGACGACGTGGCCACCTTCCTAGCGAACACGATTACACCACCCGAGAGTATAGCAGTCGAAGGAGCCTTGAGCTTCTTACACCGTGTAGGCGCTCTCGATCACGACAAACTAACCGCCCTCGGGCGATACCTATCGATGATCCCAGCTGATTTACGCTGTGCAAAGCTCATGGTCTACGGATCGATCTTCGGCTGCATAGACGCCTGCATTACAATAGCCGCTATTCTCACCGTAAAAAGCCCATTCGTCTCACCACGAGAGAAACGCGAAGAAGCAGTCTCTGCAAAAGCCCAATTCCACAAGGGCGACGGCGACCTCCTAACCGACCTCTCAGCCTACCAACAATGGTCCGAACGAGTTAAAGTCCAGGGCTACTGGCAAACTCAGTCATGGTGCAGTTCCAACTTTCTCTCCCACCAGACCCTCCGCGATATCTCCTCCAACAAAGCCCAGTTCCTATCCTCACTAAAAGACGCCGGCGTTCTTCCTGTTGCTTACTCTGATTCCGACCCCTCATCATCACGCTGGAACCGCAACTCAAGCAACAGAACCCTCCTCCGCGCCTTAATCGCAGGCGCATTCCAGCCCCAAATCGCTCAAATCTCTTTCCCGGACAAAAAGTTCGCCTCGTCCATAACCGGAACAGTAGAAATTGACCCCGACGCTAGAACGATCAAATACTTCAACCAAGAAAACGGCCGCGTCTTCATTCATCCCGGGTCTATCCTTTTCTCAACGCAATCATACACCGGTGCAGCAGCTTACTTGACCTATTTCACCAAAATGGCGACAAGTAAGGTCTTTATCCGTGATTTAACCCGTAAGCCTCTTCCCTCTCTTTCCCCATCGCCAATCAAGCGAACAAATCAACCAAATAACTAATCAACAATAATAAAGCATTCAACCCTTACACCCTCCTCCTCTTCTGCGGCTCGATCGACCTAGACACAATGGGTCGTGGTCTAATCGTCGACGGCTGGCTACGACTCCGCGGCTGGGCAAGGATCGGTGTTCTTGTTTCAAGGTTACGGATTATGCTTGATGAGGTTTTGGCGTGGAGATTCGATAATCCCCCTGCTTCTCTTGAACCTACGTCGGATGCGGGGAATAGTACTACTGCGAATGCAGGCGTGGAAGGAATTGGAGAGAAGATTATTGAGATTGTTAGGCGGTTGGTTGAGTTCAATGGGCTTGATCAATGATTATTTGTCTCCTGGTTGGGTCTTGGATGTATGTCTGAGGACGGCGTATGTGATATATAGCTCGATTTTTGCCTGTGGGTGTGAATAGGCGACGTTAAAAATATAGAATCCTATATAGATATTGAGTCTGTTGCTGTTACTGCAGATATGAATATCTACCGAGACCTGAGATACACCGTGTTGACGGCTACTCATGGGCTCCTCCAGTCCTTAGGGAAGGGATGTAGGCTACACAAAACATCCTTGCCACTCGCGACTGCCGTTTGGACAATTAATTACTTGTTTTGGAGCAGAAGAGTCCTTAGGTAGGTAGGTTCCTTCGACACTAGTCTACCTATCGACTTGGGTAGGTACCTAGCATCAACATAATACCAGCATCTTTTCTTTCAGCATTAAATAGCGGCTTACATATCCAGTGCTCAATACTAATCGTACAGCCGAAAAATAAGTCCATTATTAAATACTCATGACGCAATCTCATCACAACATCAAGCCTCAGTCTAAAAAAGAAGATGGAAAAGGAGCCGAAGGGCATGTCGAGCTTCTGCCATCCACAGTATGAAGAACAGCAAGCGCACGAGATAATCAACATAGCAGGCACGAGCATAGCAATAAGGTCGTGGCACAGTACTCGACAAAGGAAATAAATAAGATGGAACGATACACGCAAGTCGATAACACCGTAACTCCATGCCATTCCGTCCATCCATCAATCCGGTTCCACCATAACTCCCGCCCTTCATCCTCTTGAAATCCAATTCTTCGTCACCGAAATCAAGCGAAACGAAGCATTTAGTGTGTCATGCACTGTCCCCGATCCTAATATGTGATAGAATAGAAGAATGAAAGTTGATAGCTGAATGAATAGAAAAAATGAAACCAGAGAGAGGGAATGAGAAAAGTATTTGTCCAATATCAGTCAGACGCCTTCCCCACTTTTGTTAATCATTTTTTTTGTAGACTTTTTCTTGTTGGATCGACGAGAGACATCAATCAAGTTCACCGAGCAGTTGGATGGGTATGAAACGATGAAGCTGGCAGTTCTGGCAGATTTCACGACAGAAAATCCTGCGTGACGAACGAGCCAATCATAGGCGGCAAATCAAGAGTGATACATCCGTCTCCAGAAGTATCCAGGGTCAACGTGTCCATTACGGTCGAGAACGTTTCCCTTCGAAACATCTGGAAGACGGAATCCCTTCTTCACCTCTTTCTCCACGAATCCAGACGCACACTTGAATCGCCTGTCGGTATACTTCTCGAAAACAGCCGCATGGTGCTTGCGTGGGTTCTCACAGCACTCAAGTACGAGGGACATCAGCGGGTAAAGTTGAGAATAAGTGTATCCCGCGAAATGTGCATGAGCAGGAGACTATCATGGAGAATTAGCAAAGCAACCTCAAAATTAAGTGGGAAAACGTACCCAGTTTCCTTTTCTCAGAAGCAGCCTCGCGAGACAATGAGCGCCAGCAGCAGCAAAGCTTGGAGGAATACCGACAAATCGCTCATCCATGATCGTGATCTCCAAGAGGTACTTGGCTAGGGTACGAGTCTCCAGATCATAGTCATCAGCTTTGCTAATTCTTCGCAGGAAGCTCATTGGGCCGGGCCATCCCAGCTCAAATTCCAACAGAGTCAGCATGAACTTTTCGGCCTTTAGGATCTCATCAACAGTGTAGCCACCGTCGACCATGAAAACGATCTCCTCGACCGACGGGCAGTGAATCTCCTCGTATTTGGCAGCAATGAAGATTGCGGTAGCGCCAACCAGTTGAAGTTTGCCTAGAGAGACAATCTTGCGCGAGAGGAAGCGATCAATGTAGTTGACACAGAGAAAAAGAGTTTCAGGAAGGAGTGAAAACCGACTGTGAACTTGTACAAGCCAGTCCATAAGTACTGACCGCATCGACCATTGGATCTCTGCTTGGTTGTCCATGTAGTGGGCATTCGGCAGCATTTTCATCTGGGGGAGACATTAGAAACAGCCAGTCACCATGCATTTAAACAACTTACCTCCTGTTGTCTGATGTAATCGAAGATCTCGTCGTTGTACTCGGCAACCATGCTTGTATCCCAGTACTCATCTTCAATGTCCTCAACCGTGCGAGTCGCTTCTACAATCTCCTTGGCCAAAGCAAGTTCCCGTTTCACTTGATTGCTGTACCTTGGGAAGAGGACAGTGGTGGCTCCACCTGTTGTATTATCACCACGGGAACGGTAGGAGCGTACAGTCACGTAACCATCGTCTTCCTCATTCTCATAGTCATCATCATCCCAGTATTCCTCTGGTTCGGAATGGGCGTGGGCTTGGTCGTAACTTGGATGAGAAAGCGTAATGGACTGGTGATGATATCTGCTAGAGCGACTGGTTTCATTGAATTCAGGAACTGTTGCGTAAGCTTCAGGGGCCTTGTACTCTCCATGAACCTTGCAGTCATCCTCATCATCTTTGGCGTCGGCTGTCTCGCGCACAGCGGCATGTTCCGACTTTTGAACCGAGTATTCGTCTGTGGGATCTTGCTTTTTCAATTCTTCAGTTGCCATGTCCGCATTCAAGCCATCGGGAGCGGTCGACGGATGTGGACCATAACTCTCCTTGCTAACTTGGACTACTTCGTTTGTGACTTCCTTGGATGCAGGTGCTTTCGCTTCGTTTGAAGGCTGTGAACTGACGTCTCTATAAATGAGATTGTCCCTCTTGGTCAAAGTGTTTCGTGTATTGGCCAGTGGCTGCTGCTTCCCAGACACTTCAATTGACCGTGTGTTGGTGGTGTTCAAGACACCCTTGAGGCCTGTGTTTAACATTGGGCGCTGAGCGGGCTGGGCCAGGACAGCGGGTTTCTTTTCCGCAGGGAGCAGAGTAGGTTTTTCAGAGACCTTGTTCGGAACCTTGACAGCAGGGTCGTCTCGGTTAATTCGAACAAGGTTCGCCGTGTTGCTAACATCCCCAAATGCAGCTCTCTTCTGGCCATTTTTGGCGGGGTTATTCTGAAGGAGAGCAGACAATGCTGGGGTAGACTTGTTCCGTTGGTGGATGGACTTGTCAGGGAAGGCGGGAGGGGCATTCTCGTCACCACGGACGCGAATTCGCTGTGGCTGTAATTGACCAGATTGTAAACATGGGACAAGAGAGCTAAGCTAAAAACAAGCAAGAATGGGTTTGTTGACACGTATCGAGCATCGCAACAAGCTAGCCCCCGGTCGTCCGGTGACAACGAGGTACCCAGGAACGAAAAACACGAGGTAGAAAGAAAAGGGAAAGCATACCTTTGCATCCATATTGGCTGATAATTAGAGATACTTGTTGATAATCAGGTAGCCAGCACCAGAGGGCCAATGTTTGGGAGGGGGGGGGGTAGGGTACAAGGCAATGTTTACTTTGGAAGCTGGTAGTATACCAGACAGCCCAAACAAAATGCAACGAAACAGAAGTTGCGATTGCGATTAGACAATGGGGATAAATATTGGGGTGAGTAACAGAATCCCAGAACGCCAGCAATTAAAAAAAAGAAGAAGAAGTAGGCTCCATGGAGGAGGGAAAAGGGAGGACAGGAAGGGAAGAGGAGGACAAGGACGAAGGAGGGAACAACGAAGGCGTGAATATGCAGAGTAGGACATCGGAAGTGTAAACAACGGGCTGACTAAGGCGTTGCCGTGGCATGCTGATGTCAGCAGACCTCTGTATTATGTGTTTGGTACGTTTGGTGTGTTTGTCTGGTTTTGCTGTTTGTCTTTACTATGACATCATCCGGCGCGTCTTCCGATCAGGTCACTTAATTGCTCCGACATGTGTTACTCCAGAACGGTGGAAGTCAAAAAAATAAAAATTTAACCAAATAAAGAGTATATCATAATAAACTGAATTCTATAATAATAAATGGTAAAATATGAAAATTGAAGGGACAGACATGGCAAACTGTAGAAGTCAACCGACGCGGAGGGAAACACGTGTATCCCAGCTCTGTAACGCGAGTCCACGTGATCCCGGTAGCAAGAGCCATTCGATATCGAATTCATCGAAATCTGAGCTTTTTTCATTGTTTCTATTTGTCGCATGATTCTTCTCTGTTGTTTCTTGGGTCTTTTTTGAGTGGTTTTGGATTTTAAGACAGTGGTGTCTCCGGCCCGACCTTGTCTCCGTCGCATTTTTTGCCGTTTGCCCCGGTTGTCGCAAAGCCACGACCTTCGAATGTGGGACATCGGCTCCAACGGCTCCAACGGCTCCTCAACAACTGCCATTTGTGTCTTGCCCAGCTTTTTGTAGTTGATGGGGATGTTTTCTCTAGCTATTTTTCGAAAACTAGACTAATGCGCGCGATAAGGGTTCCCTTCTTCAGGGGAACTTGGAGGAAGTAATCAAGGATGTTGCAAATGCGCAAACTTACGGTGTGCCCAGAACAAGTTGGCGGCAGACAAACCATTCACAGCGCTTCGAATTCCCGCGCTCGCTGATTTCGGTCCATGTCAGGAGTTTCCCCTGTGCTTTTGGGTGATTAATCGCAGAATAATCTCTTCTCTCCAGATTCCGCCAATTTCTTGGGGTTATAAATGCAAGAAACTCTCATGCGACCGATTTATCAAGTGTGAGACATCCCCTGAATGCTCCCCAGCGTTTTACTGGGTTTGGAATATCTTTGTGTTCAGGAGGACGAGGACCTCGAAGGCGTTCATTTCTGAAACAGTAGAAGATAGAATGAATAGAATGATCTTCCAGTAGACACTTTGGAATGGACGTATGCTAATTCCGAGGAGGGGTAATGGAGTTCTGGACGGCGCAGATCATGAAACATCATTACAAGCTTGGCTGGAGATCCAAACCGCAAAGCAATGCTGGGGCGAGTGAGTGAGTGAGTACCTTTGGCATATTTCCCACCAGTTATTCGGTTCTATTGTTGCGGTTGTAAGTTGAATCGAAGCCGACACAGGAGAATTTCAACAAACCAAATGGTTGGCTAGAATTATAGATCAGACGTTTTACCAGGAAGTCAGTAATGAATAATTAAGAATGCGATTAAATCCATCAATAACTCATTCCTATTCAAATTCAATGAGAATAGAGGATAAGATCCCCCGCGCGATCACATCATAGCCAGTAGCTGCTGATGATTTCGGGGATTTCGAGAAAAGTCAAGACTGACTGACTGACGGGTTTTTATGCTGTTCGACCCCATCGTTGGCTCAAATGAGATGTGATTCGATCAATTCTGGGCCGTCGCATTCGACGTGGCCGGGCTACAGCCACTCATATTGCTTCATCCATTCATGATGGGTTCATATGGCGAGTCCTTCAGTATTAGCAAGCCGTCTTTGCGCCCGCCCGTCTCGAGGGAGAATACGACGAGAGAATCAGTTCTTGTTCAACAGGCTAGTTCAATATTTCTATCTTAAACTTTCTATAGGGGATTTTAATTAATTTTATCATGAATGGCTTAAATTAGGGAGAATAATAGAGAGCGGTTATGCGATCATCCAAGACACTAAGAGGACCTCTGCGCAATGCGACAAAGTCAACATAGAAGGGAACCAGAACAAAATAATTTAACGATAAAATAGATAGAGTAATAATAATAATAATAAATCAAGAGAAATACCAGAGAAACAAGCGAAAAGGAAGCTTGTCGAGGCAAAATCGCAAAGCGTGAAACGAATGAATGAATGACCAGTTCAGTTGAGTTCGTTCCCACTTCTGCTTCTTCCGTCTTCCTCTTCTTCCTCTTCTCTCCCTCTCTCTCTCTCTACTACCATCTTTTCTTCTCTTCTCCTCCATTCTTCCTCTGGTCTCCATCGAATTCCCCTTTTCAAATCATTGTTTTCAATTTGTTTCTGGTTTGTTTGATTTTTCATTTTTTTGGCCTTATTGTTCTTCCCTCGATCCTCTTCTCTCCCCCCATTTCCCGGCTTCTTTTCGGCTCTGATGCCACCCGCTGACATCGCCCAGCGCTTCTAGCCCATCCTATCCTCCCCCCTACGACTTCGACAACACTCATCGCTGCATTCATTCCCTTCTATAGTATAAGGCGTATGTGTGCGATTCTGAAAGAATAGCTTGGAATTTGGTTAGGTGCGTCTTCTTTGCTCTCCCTCATCTTCCGACACTTCAGGCCGGTTCACCCCCCAGGATGGTAAATCATCAAGGTTGGGTTGGGGACAAGTCAACTTTTACTTCCTTCAGGAACTCGTCTTGATGATGATTACTGAAATTCAACTGTTTTTGACTTGACGGTGCTGACTCATGTTCGGTTTTCCTCGCAGGTTTCGTCAATTTTCCTTCCTAGTCGCTCTCGGCTCTTGCGACTTAGGGCCCCCTCATCCCATCCATCACCCTTTTCCATCGTCGACTCCAATAAAATAGTCGCGGGTGGTCCATCTATCAGTCAAATCCTACTGGTTTTTTCTTTGTGGTAGGTTAGATGGAATTTGCCCAACACCCTCCCCTCCCTCCTCGGACCCTCCTCTATCCACAGTCGAACAGCCAATTGATTCAAGTCTCAATGCAGTAGCTGAGTGTTAGCCCTCTTTGGACTATCAGCCATGCAGACAGTCCAGTATGACTATCACCCTGCTCCTGGAGAGCAACCGGCGTACGTGGACAACCATCCTGTCGTCCCTGCAGCCCAGGAACAACAGAAACAGCCTGTCCCAAAAAACGTCGCCTTCGAGCTCTTGCTCGACGAAAACTCCAAGGTTCGGGCTCGGATTCCAATGCGTGTACAAATATACCCTCATGATACTACCGACTCAATTGTGACTACGGTCAAGAATTTCTATGGTATCTATGATGGTGCCGCGAGCGGTGTGAGCTTTGAGGACGAGCACGGCACCACCCTTATAGCAAGGTATGAGAACCTGAGGAATAACATGACGGTGTATGTTCGGGTAATTCCCGTTCAGATGTATCCGGAAGGCTATGGAGACCATTACTACGGATCAGTCCCTCTAGAGTCTCGCAAGCGTCCCAGCTTGGGGGAGCCCTTCCAGATGGCGCCGGTATTGCAACCGGCGCAGGGTTTGGAACAAGGCCATTCACCATCTCGACCAAACTCTAGAGCTGCTAGGAAGCTTAGCATGTCGCCTTCAGGTCGAAGTCGACGTAGTGCCTCCCAGCACAAGCAGTCATCCAAATCTGGCAACAAGAGCAGGGGGTCCAGCACCCATGGTAGTTATTATGATGAAGGTGATTACAGTGACAGTGAAGGCGGCTATGGATCCGTCTCTGGCACTAGGAAGGCTCGAAGTGAGCAACAGTTTGCCAGTTCTGACATTAGTATGGAGAACATCCTTCAAGATGGGCGCAGGAAACGCCCCAAATTTGAAAGCTCGGTTAGTGACCAGTCTATCAAAACCTCAACTACATCTTCTCTAACCACTCGTCTTCATTCTTATTAGGAATTACCGTTGTTTGTCCCTCCTCAAGTCCCTCTGACAACCTCTACCTCCTCGATCTCGCCGCAACGTCGGTCGGTCGGCCAGGAAGGAGCTGGCTCCCCGTTCGCTCGTCCCATGCAACCGTACCCATATCAACAACCTCTCCCCTCTCCCCAAAGTTACGGGTATAATGAACAGGCATATGGAGCTGGCTTCCCCCGACCGTCCATGTATGCAACTCCAATGGTACCCGAGCATGGTCATCGCTTGCGCGACCGGACTGGGACTCAGTCATCCGGGCAGTTCAACAGTTCCGCCGGTCGTGCGAGCGGCCCCGGGATACTGCCCACGCCAGACCCAACAATTGCGAGTTGCATATCTGATGAGGACGTTGCAATGCAATTGATTCGTCTGGGAGATGCATCCAACTTCTCCCATGGCCGCACGTCCGCCTCCACGTTAGATGATGCCTTCAGCGGTGCTGCCGACGCTGCTTCGTCTACCGGTGCTACCAGCGACGGTGAAGATTTTAGCGAAGATGATGATTTTCCCGCGGAGGGATTGGGCAGCCCGGTGCATCCATCGGGTACTGGAAGGCGCAATTATAAACGCTCTGATGAAAATATGCGCAACTTCGGCAGCTCTAATGCCAGCGACTACGGTGTGGAAGATGGCGAGCCAAAGGATAGGCTGGTCAAAAACGAGTCTGATGAAGATTCCCCATACAAAGAATTTGGTCCGAAGGCAAAGAAGGCCAAGACTAGAGCGACTAGCACAGCGTCCACCAAATCCCGTGGGCCAAAGCCTGGCCCTCCAAAACAACACAAGGGAGCTAGGAATTCTTCTACTGCTGGTTCCCGCAAGGCTAAGGTAACACCCAGCAACGGAAATCCAAAGGCGCCCACCTCGCCTCAGATGGTCAGCCCTGCTCCAACCCGAAAGACTTCAACGTCTTCAGTCAACCCGCAGCACTCGCTCGCAGCCGATGAGGAAGATCTGTCGACCAAGCCTCGCTGCCAACGCTGCCGTAAGAGCAAGAAAGGCTGTGATCGCCAGCGTCCATGTGGACGATGCAAAGATGCCGGCATAGGCGTCGAGGGTTGTATAAGTGAGGATGAAGGAAACGGTCGTAAGGGCCGTTATGGCCGTCACATGGGAGTTCCCGTGAAGAAGGCCTTGGAATCTGTCCCCACCAGTCACGAGGCGCAACCGGCGATGGCACCGGTGTCTGTCTCTTCAACTACCGTGGACAAGAGTAAGAAGCGGAAACGTTAATACACGATCTGCCGATGGTCATTTCGGACATTATGCTGGTTTATCAGTCTGCAAATGAACTTTCGTCAAATCCTGAATATCCTTCTTATCGAACGTTGACCTATCTATTTATTTCCTCGTCCGTCGATCGCATATCCACCTCCATTGAATTCAAGCCTAACCTTCATCCACGCTGATATGAATGCCGACCACTTACTTCTTTTCCGTCTGAAACTCGTGGTTTTCAAACTACTGACGAGCATCGCCCGTCAGGACGGCCGTCTTTTCTCTTATTGTTGATCTATTATCGCTCTTTAACTGGTCCTGGCTCCGAACTTGAGCTGAACACTCCTTTTGTTGCATTTTTCGACGACTCATTCAGCTACTCCTGCCAGTATCCTTGTTATCTGGATCGTCTAGCGATTGAATTCAGCGGATTGATTTGTGTTTTGGCGTTTGATCGCTGTGATAAGCTGCTGTGGACAATACTGTCACCTTCACTCTTTGAAGTGCATCCTGTCATGTCTTCCTGTATTCTGTGCTCCGTTCTGCTTAGGATGTTTCTGTCTTCTGGAAGTGGTGTGAGTAGTATCCCGAGAGGATAATATATATTTCCAACTGATCTTGAGGGGATTGACCGGGAGGTAGTTAGGGTATGATGTTTGTTATTAGTTTGTTGAATACGGGCAATTTTTTTTTAATCAAAAGCAGTTTTAATGATAGTTTTTCCTCTACGCAAACAGTGGATATCCATAGTTGGATATGTCGGTAGTACTACATAAATACATACCCTGCTGGTAGTTCCCTCAAAGCGGTTAGCGCGGTACCAAACAGACACACCGCCAACCCCACGTCCATAAGCGCGCGCTTCTTTTTTTCTCTTTTGTCTTTGACTGCGGATTCTTCTTCCTCACTTCGTCCTCCACATTAACAAATTCCTCTGGAATTATCCAGAGTCATCCATTCTCTCCAATATCATATGATATTTATCTGCCATTTTACCTTACAAGTTCACTGATGTCCCCGTGAAATAAACCCCTTCACACCCCCAACCGACATCCAAACTACACTACAATCCAACAAGACGCAACCCAATCCAGCTATACCGCGACCATGCCGCCCAAAGCAGCTCCCCGACGCGGAGCCCCTGCTCGGCGAAACATTACGTCAATCTCAGACGCTCCCACAGAATCTACATCTCAAAATCCTACTCAAGAATCCCAAACACTCGCTCCCACCGCATCACGTCCTCCGGTCCGCAGACTACAATCTCTAAACCGAAGAGCTCCCACTGGAAGTATCACCCCTGCTTCTCGGCCGCCGGGTCCGGGTCTACCGGGTGAACAACCGGCGAAACCTACTCTGAAATATAAGCCTAAGGCTGTGGGACGTCGAAGCAAAGAAGAGCGTGAAGCGATCGAGAGACGTGAGGCGGAAAGAAACCGTGAACGACTTGCTGAAGCAGCCGCGAAGCAAAGAGGACGTGGTGGGCCCGGATTTAGAGGGAGAGGAGGGCTAGGGTTTGGACGAGGAGGTGGTGTCGCTGGCAGTGCAGATGGACCGCTTGGATCTGGAACTGCTGCGCGACGAGGTCGTGGGGGAAGAGTTGGATCTGATAGGATTTCGTCGATATCTAGGAGCCGGACGAGGTCTGTTATGGGTGTTTCTGGTGCTAATGGTGGACGCGATGCCTCATCTGACGAAAGTGATACTGAGGTACGGGTTAGCATGGATCACATTAATATTGATAGCAGTGATGAAGGGGAGGAGTTTGAAGGGAAGGTTGTGAACAAAAAGGGAAAGATACCTGTCAGAGGAAAGAGGGAGAAAGGCCTAAGACCTGTTAGGGTTGAAGGACATGAGCATAAGGATCGGGTTGTGAGTGTTAACATGGAGTCTTCTACGAGCAAATCGAGTGCGTTAAGGGAGGAAGCGAAGAAGAAGGCTGAGGCGGACAATGCGCTCTTCGTGGAGCAGGAGCTAGAGAAAGGACAGGATGGGGAGGTGCAGGAGCCAAGAATTAAGCAGGAGCCGCAGGACGAGGATCAAATTATGACTGAGGCTATCCCTCATGCTGAGGAGGTGGCTCATGTTGATGATGGGCTGCCAGAACAAAAGGTCAAGGTTCGCAGGAGGTTGACGAGTAAGGAGCCTCCGGTTGTCGACGAGCAGCCTGCGATTCGGGATCCAAAGAGTCTGCTACGCACTGCGGAAGATATCGAGGAGTTTGAAAGACATGAGCATGATTTGGATGAGATTAAGAAACTATTTACAGTTGATGAGGAGAAGGAGAAAGCACAAGAACCTCGGCCTGAACCTCAGCCGTCGACGGAGGGGGGTGAGGAAGCTGGGGAGCAGGAGAAGTCGGAAGAAGAGGAGGAAGCCAAAGATAAACTTGCTGGCCATATGTTCCTTGTACAGTTCCCGCCGATGACACCGAATCTCCTTGTGCCTACGACTGAAGGAGAAGCTACGGACACTGCTCCTGCTGGTGCTGGCCAGGAAGCTACTCAAGCCGCCGGCAGTAATCCACCTCAGGCAGAGGTAATTAAAACCGAGAATGGCGAAGACGGCCAAGAAGCCGAGACAGCTCGCCAGGAACCTCCAAAGCTGGTGACCGCTACAGACAGGCAGCTTCAGGCGGGGCGAGTGGGCAAGATGAATGTACACGCATCAGGCCGAGTGACACTAGACTGGGGAGGGATTAGCTTTGAGCTTGATAGATCGACGGAAGTTGACTTCCTTCAAGAGGCGCTGATTATGTCGAATTCGCTGAATGCGGAGGTGGAGGAGGCGGGAGAGGAAGAAAACAGGGTGTGGTCTATGGGTCAGCTGAGTGGGAAATTCACCGTGACTCCCGATTGGAGTAAAATCTTGTAGAATAGAGAGTAGTAGACCTGTATGTAACAGTAGCAGAAGTGACTTAATCATGAAGAGATGACTTTTCGACTTGTTCTATACAAAGAAACCGGGCGACGCAAGCAACCATAAGAGTCTTGGCATTTATCCCAAACAGGCTTAGTTACCCGGGCAATGGCTAAATAGTCGCGTTTTGATTGGGTACCATACTTCTAAGCTTCTAAGGCTGGGAATAGGCGACCAATAAGAAACGCTTATGTAAACTATTTCCCCACTAAGGGGCCGCGCCGTTTTTCTCCCTGTTTTTTTCCAGCTTAAGGCTCGCGGGATTCTCTTCTTCTGCCTCTCTACCTTATCCTACCTTTTCCCCTCCTCCTCTCCTCTCGTCTTCCCTCTTTCTGTATAGTTATTCATTCCCTTTCCTTTTGCCGGGCATCTCTGTCTCAAAATCATCTTAAAATCCGTTTCAATTTGAAAAGCTCTGGATTCGCCGTTGTCGACTTGGCCCCCTAATCTGAGACACTGACCTCGACCTCGATCTGGACCCTCCTAGTTCTGTACAATTGACTTGGCAGATCTATCGAGTGGTCTGGTAATTTCTCGTCATTTATTCTTCCTCACAGATGCTGTCTACCGGTTGAAACGGCTTCGTGGATACATTTTCAGTTCATTCCGCCTTGCGATGCTATAGCGGCCGCCCAGTCTGGTAGATTTGCGCTTTGAGGAGGATTCTTTCGCGTGTTAGACCGATTCGTTTATCTTATACCAAAAAAAGTCTCGCCATACCATGAAATCCTCCAACTTCCTCCATATCCTTCTCGCTGCCGCCGTGGCGGCGAAATCTCAACCGCAGCCCCAACCCGAATTCCAAGCCGTCGATGCCACACCCTCCCTACCAAACGTCACACCTCCCACCCCGCTCCCGGTCCTGGATTCTCCAAACGGACATACAAACGAACTGGATACGCGCCAATTAGGCGAAGTAGAAGCCCGAGCTCCTCAACCCGACCCCCTTGCGCATACCGCGGATGCTGCCATCGCAACCACCGTCCCGGATCAATGGACCCAGCGATCTGCGGGGACTATTGGCTTAGGAACATTGACTGCGCGGGGCGCTACAAAAAATCACCAGGTTAGGAGTGAGGGTACGCTTGGACAGACGCCGTGGATTGGGATGGCTATTGGGTTGACTTGTACGACCCTTGCGGCTGTCATGTTGGGGTGATTTGATGTGTGGTGAATGTCTTTTATCTTAATCGACTTGACGATTTGCTTCGACTGGGTTGCCTCACGGTGACCGATTCGCATTACCTGCTCCTTGCTGTCCTGCTTGATTGAGCGTGTCGCATTTTGATTTGTTTTTATCTGATTTGATTTTGACAGCTGAGCTGATGAACCGCCTACTTCTCGCGGTTTTGTTGCTGTATGCCTTTTGCATTAATGCTAGCAAGTGCTAGCCGACTTTGATCGGCGCTGGCTGTGTACGTGTACATGATACCTGGACTGATTGATTGATATGTTTTGATCTTATGGGTTATTTATTACTTTAATTGGTTGCTGAGCCTTGTTGGTGGTAGACAACTTGGCAGATCTTATGTACCTAGTACGATATATCTACTTACCAAACTATCTATATTCCTAGGATTTATGATTCCTCTGGTCTAAATTCGAGTAGCTGTTCATTTTGGGTATAAGCATTGTGATAGATATTCGAGTCTCCATCTCAATATCAAGCTCAACAGTCCACGCTTTCTCCGTCCTTCAGACTGCGCAGATAAATCGACGTTGCGAATCCGTGAACATGAACCTAACCTCGCGGGGATAGAAGTCAGTTCCAAGGTTGGATCTGAGGTCGTCTCGATTCTGGGTCAAGAAGGAAGTGAACCCATTATTAGATTTAGATGCCACATTATCGTAGTGTATACCTAGTATATTGTGGTTCTATTTGCAACTACAATGAGATGTATGTTTACGGGAATACAAGTATAAAGGAAAGTAGATTAAATACGAGCCTCCAAGGCCGTCTTCTCAGTCATCTTCCTTTGTCTGCGCCACCATTAGCTTTCCCTTTCCTATTTTCTTTGTCTGCCTCGTTCTTTGTCTACTCTACTTATACCGGACGCCCTTTCGATCGAGACTGTTGTAGCCTCGTTTCCTCATCTACCTACTTTCAACCTCATATCTCATCTCGAATTGAGTGCATCTCATAAATTTAACCCTATAATCAGCCAGCCAGCCATCAACAAGCCAAACCAATTCAAAATGAGCGGCGAAATTTATCCTCCCTATACACCTATGAAATCATTAGGGCACGAACTAGGAATTCTCTTCGGTTTCCTAGGCGCTTGTATTGTGATCATGATTGCCTATACAGTTATTTGGCAAGGTTAGTCTTGCTCTTGCCATCTCCCTAATATAATAAATACTTGATTTATCTAATGAGTGGAAGGAATCCAACGCAAAAACAAAACCAAAGACCTCGAGCGCCGGAAAGAACTCCACGCAAGAGGTTTCCATCGTGAACGAGGCGGGATTCATGAGAAAATGCTCGACAGGTTTGCCTCCCCTGTTCATCGCGCGGAATTGCCTGTTGAAGGGTCTGATGCTGGGATTGGGGTTGCGGTTACGACTGGGTCGTCGGGGTTAAAGACACCGCTGGGCTTTGAGAGGACGCTGAGCCCATTGTCTTCTGTTTCGTCGGTTTCTGCGGCCAAGAAGGGGAGTGCGGCTATGAGGGAAGTCCTGTAATTGATTTTTTTTTTTCTGGTTTGGTTGGGCTGAAGGGGATGTTATTGGGAATGTTGGATATGGTTACTTAGGGCTATGCGTGTCATGGTAATCCGATGCTATCTGTCTGTATTGGGGATCTGAACTACGTACCTACATACGAACATATCTGACCAACATCTCATTCATTTTCCAATAGCAACAAACAATCTATCCCCAATATCTCCCAACCCTGGGATGATCATCCCACGTTCATTACACTGTCTATCAATACCCCCAACCCATACCTCCACCCC
>MVGC01000290.1:0-30044 GCA_003589665.1 Aspergillus sclerotialis | reverse complement strand
GCACGCTATCCGCAATATCCATATATTCCAACTCCCCAGCCAGCTCCGGAAGGATTTTATTGATCTCTTCGTGGGCAAGTAGAGCTGGTAGGCCTTGGAATTCCGATATCCCTGGTAGTGTATCATCTGAGCGTTCAGATATTTGCCTCAGATAACGTGCGGCTACCTCAGGCTTTCCATCATTGGCTAGTGCTAACACACAAGCATATTTTGATTGGACTGAGGGTTGCGAATCCGGAGAAACCTCCTGTAACGATATATCCAACACCTCCTGCAATACTAAATGGCTTCTTAGCTTTGCAAGTAACAAAATATATTGTTCGATAGAACTTGTTGGGTTACTATGATGTGCCCAAAATAAAACATCATGCAACCTGTATGCAGGACTTGTACCGCCTTCCCCAGTGACCAGCTTGAGCATGGGAAGGGTAGAAAAGCCAGGGTTTCCAAACCGGATAGACTCCAAAGCATAAACAAGGGTGTCCACCAGAGAAACACTGGTTTCAAAACTTAAGAGCTCCGAGGTAAGATCACAATAGCCCTTCAGATGATTATAGAGCGCTTGTGCTGAGAAAGAGAGACATGCATAATACATTCCCAAAACATAGATGGATGATGACACTGGTGCCTTTAGGCGTTGTAATCTCGCGACAATGCCATTTATGATGCGAAGAATCTCTCCATATGAATGATTCTGTTCGCAGTTTCGTAGGGCGACCTGTAGAAATGCGCATCCATTGGCCTGTATAACCATGGCACAATTACGGTTGGTAGCATTTTGTTCTATGAAGGTTTGTAGTTGATGGAGAGTAGAGATGCGTTTAAGGCGTTTGAGAGGTATATCTCTATACGATTGACGTTTCGGTTTGAATAGCTTCAGTTCCGAAGGAGGAGGGGCATTCAACGGCCACCGATCAAATAGATCCTGAATGCCTTGGTTCCCATTAGATGTGGTTCCTGTCAAAGTGAACCGAATAAGTTGCGATGGGGTCAGCTCCACTTGGCCCGTGGGACTGCCCGAGGCATGGCGGAGTTGGGAAGGAGAATGCGAGTTAAAGAACAGTCGGTTTGGAAATCGCCAAAGGCGAGTTGAAGAGTATACAGACATCGATGACTGCAGGAGATAATAGGCGAACTGATTCTTGAGGATACATTGTCAGTATTCGACTGAAGCCAGATGGCAGGTAGTGTGTTACATGCGGAGAAAAAGATGCGCTAGTGCTTGTTTAGTTGAATATATGAGGAGATCCGTCAAAGGCGGTGGGACCCGGCAGATTTCTGCACTTCACAACTTTGTTCCTTTCCTTCCATGGATATTGCCTCCTTCAATCTCTTGAGAAATAAAAACACATCCATCACTATTCCAACCTAGCGTCTTATCATCGATTTTGGCTTTTCATTTACTCTTCTGCATTCGGCCATGGGTTCCGACCATAAACCCGAAAGTCCTGCCGCAAATCCATCTGAGAGAAACCAGGACCACAATCCAGCCAAAGATCCTTCACCAAATACTGAGAAGCCAACCGAAGATGCTTCCGCAGATATCCCGACTAGTAACAGCGAAGATGGTGCTGCATCCAAGGCACGCCAAAGGCAAGAAAGGTTCAAAGCCCTGCAAGCTCGAGCGGTATGTTTCCCATTGCTCTCTTTTCCGGCCACGGCGTATACTCCAAGCTCTTGCCATTGAACTGTGGCTTTGAAAACTAACATTTAATAGAAATCGGCTGCAGAGCGTAATTTGAAAGAGACCGCCGCGGAGACCCAACGGCTAGCCACTGACCCAGCATTGATGTCATCCTTGTCGCGCAAACATGCGTTTGCATCTCATAATTTAGTGAAGGCGGATACAGAAGCTGCAGGCGAAGACTTTGAACGCAAGCGTGCGTGGGACTGGACGGTTGACGAATCCGAGAAGTGGGATAAGCGGATGGAAAAGAAGAAGCGTCACCGAGAGGATGTTGCATTCCAGGATTATGCTCAGGATGCGCGGAAGGTGTATAAAAGACAGATGCGAGAATTGCAACCTGATCTGGAAGGCTATGAAAGGGAGAAGATGGCCGCGATTGAGAAGGCTGCGTCCAATGGCGACCTGGAGATTGTCGAAACCAATGATGGGGAGATGATTGCGGTCGATCGAAATGGCTCCTTTTATTCAACTGCTGATACTGTTGGATTTACCGAAAATAAGCCCGATCGTGCTGCCGTTGATCGACTTGTGGGAGATTTGAAAAAGGCCGAAGAGGTTCGCCTTAAGAAGCGCAGGGAACGCCGTGGCGATGACGAAGGAGATGTCACTTACATCAACGAGAAGAACAAGCAGTTCAACCAGAAGCTGGCCAGATTCTATAACAAGGTATGTTCCTCGCTCCTTTGGGAAGAGTACAACAATCTAACATCTTTAGTACACTACCGAAATTCGGGACAGCTTCGAACGTGGTACCATGATATGATTTTCAACGCAATTGCTACTTTGCCGTACAATGCTAGGCTTATTTATAACCCAGACCCAGGACTCCCGTTACTTAAGAGCCAAATCAGATCATAGCATGCTTTTCCTCCAAGCCTTCGTGGCCAGCACTTCTATTTGCTTAGTTCCGACCGCACCGCGCGTGGATTCGTCCTCCATTGCTTCGACCACGGCATCGCCCACTATGTCCACCTTCAGAGGCTTCTCCACCATCGTGCCGAGGAACTGGAGTTTGTTACCCAAAAGTGTATTGAATTCGGAGCCAATCAATCCGCCCAGCGCTATTGGCAATGTGAGTTTCCTGCTCGAATCAAACATGAACCCCGGACGCACGAAGATGCTCCGTAACTCGGGGAGCTTGGAGGCTATGGTCGTTTCTGCTTCTCTTTTAGTTGTTATGTATCTGTTCGGGAGAATTGGTGCTCCTCCAGCAGCAGAAATGTATACAAAAGTTGGAACATGTTCGTTGGAGGATTCCTGCGCTAGTGCGATCGCTATGGTCCAACCATTCGTCAGCCTGAGGCGAGACAACAATAGATTTAGATATGCACGAACCAGAATCTCTATTCATGAGTTCATAAGTCAACTGTCCATCTCTTTCCTTCGGCTCCAGTTTCTCCCCCTCTCTCCTTTGTAGAGGGTTCTGGCTTCCCAACTTCGAGGAGCTAAATGCCCTCTGTAACCCACTGATGATAGGTTCCCTTCCTTGCACCACGCCCTTATAATCAGCTTCCAGTAGGATCCCCATAGTATGAACCACAGCACTTGCGCCTTTCAAAAATGGCTTGTATGTCTCCGGCTTCAATACATCTGCCTTGGCCCATTCCACCGAGCTTGCCCAACTGGGTCGATCGTGATTGCCGGTCACTGTATCCCATCGAGGTTCTCCGGATCGACTGAATTTCTGAGCTTGAGTATCGAATGTGGATAAGACGTGCAATACCTTAGAGATGTTACCTCCCAGCCTCTGCCAATTGCTGATTTGCAGATTCTCGACCCTAGGTTGAAGTATCAGCATTGTGTCCATTGTGTCAGTAGCTATCTAGAATAGCGCTATGTGAACCTAGGAATCCGTTTCCTCCAGCAACTACCAATCTTTTGGACGCCATAATTCAAAAAGCAATGATCCAGGTAGAATTAATAGGTTAAGTAAAGTTAATAATTGATCATGATGGAAGTTGTTCTGTCTAAGACTTGAAACAAGTTGTAGAAGCTCCGGAGCTTGGATACTTTCATCATATGTTGTTTCGGATTAGGAATATTCCGGTAGGTGGAATTCTAAGACCGCATCTTATCGCATCCTTTCCTTCTTCAATTAAACCTTCCTCCACTATCACTGGATAGATACCATAATTTATTCGATTTGAAGATAACAACACTATATTCCTCGCTGCAATATGCCCTCCGCAACAGGGAATAAGCGCGTCCGGGTGCGTACACCGCGTAGCCAAGATGTCCCTTACAGGCAAGAGAGCTAACAACGCTAACAGGGCATCTCAGTGTTCAGACCATTCGGTTTGTAACCTTTCAGTCTACCTCTACCGACAAGCGACTAACCATCACAGTCTTCGGCAGCGAAGCCCAACTCTTCGACCCAGAGAGAAAACCCGAAAACGCACCCCCAGACCATACCCATCAATGGCGCGTATTCGTCAAAGGCGTCAACGGCGAAGACATTTCATACTGGCTGAAAAAAGTACAATTCAAGCTCCACGAAACCTACGCGCAAAACGTACGCACCATCGAACAACCCCCCTTCGAAGTAACCGAGACCGGCTGGGGTGAATTTGAAATCCAAATCAAGCTCTACTTCGTGCCCGAATCGGGAGAAAAACCTCAAACGCTATGGCATAGCTTGAAGCTCCATCCTTATGGGCCGGATGCGGAGGCAAAGAGGGAGCGCAGGGAGGTCGTGGTTAGTCAGAATTATGAGGAGATTGTTTTCAACGAGCCTGTGGACCAATTTTATGATCTCTTGACTGGTGGTCCTTCTCCTGCGCCGCCGGGTGTTAAGGGAAAGGGTGCGAAAGGTGGTAAACAGGCCTTACAGCAGCGGAGTGGGAGGTCGGCCGAGATCCCTCTTCATGAATCGCCGCAAAATCCTTATAGCCGGACAGCGGAAAATAAGGAGTTGGATCGCTTGGCGGAGGCTAATAGGACTGTTGATCAAATGATTAAGGAGGAAAAGGAACGTCTCGTTGAGCGTGAGAAGAAATTGGCTGCTCTAAGAGAAAGCGAGGGCGTTCCTGCTACTACGAAGAAACGATAGTGGGCTGTTTGTCGGTTGACAGCATTTATTGCTGGTCTACGAGCATCAGGATGCTTTGATGGTCTTCTTTTAACCTACGGCGACCTAACGTCGATTTGGGACATATCCGACAGTTTAAAAAGGGACCACTGCCACGGTCGACCCTTGTCCATACCTCTGCTGCAAAAAAGGATAAACAGCCTGCACTTTGCACAATTCTTCCGTCCTGAGGTGGGTTACCTCATTTCATCCATCGGTCCCAAGGGGTGTGTCGCTATTATTGCCGGAAGACCCTTTAATCGTTATAGCGCATGAGAACGACGACCGTTTCACGAGATTATGCATGGTTTATACCCTACACGGATTGCTTGGGTGACTTGAAAACAACGAGTCCCTTACGAGATTTTACACGGTAGCCTTTGGATGGTGCATCCGTCTAGCTAGGATACATACCTACTTGTGGACAATGAAAGCAAATACCTACACATGTTAAGCATTTGTTGATACGTTTGCTTGCCTAAGTAAGAATCAGAATTTCGACAGCAGTATCTATATAACTTTCACCAACGTAAAGTAGAGTACTGAATGGACCATTCTATATGCCAGTAAATGAAAATTGCAATCAAGTAATGAATACTTGACATGACTCTGACCGAATGTACTCTGCTTCTATACTACCTGGACAGTTTCCTTATCTTTCCTTCTTTGCCAGCCATTTCCTTTGTACATACATCTAAACGCCTGCCTGAACTTGGACTCGTTTGCTACTGTTTATTCCTGCACTGTAACGCCTATCACCCAGGTTTTCTCAGTAGCAATATTCCAGCAGCTTATTGTCGACAAACACGTTTATTATTGATTCTAGAGTCTCCATATTCTCGTAGCATCCACTGCCTAAGGATCAAATCAAGGTATCAACTGAAATAAAGAAGCATATGCAAGACTTTATCCCAAGACTCCATACCCATCCGCACCCACACCCGCCTGCAGTGCCAATCAATGTATTATGTCAAGTTCAACACGCTAGCTCAGAGCTAATGCTGACCCCAAAGCCCTACATATGCATGATGGTCATACAAAAAAGAGGCCCAAGCACATGCAGAAATTAGGTACCCGTGGCTATCTGGCTGACATCATAACCGGCATTAATCACAGCGTTATTTCAAAGGCAATGACGTACTGGCTGATTACTCGACAGGGGAATTTGTTGGTGAACCCGGCTTCTTTCCGCCTTCCGTGTCCTCGATCCGCTTCCGTCTCCGCTGATATCCGATGTATACCAGCTTCTTTACGTAGCCGCCCACCTTCTTGCCGTCTTGTTTGCTTGGATTTCTAATTAATATTACGTTTACTATATACCTATTTATGCACTTGCTGGGATGATGGGGTGGGGTGAGCTCGAGTGGAATACTCTTGTTGTGTGGTCTGGATATATATTCTGTCATGTATGGAGCGTTCCTCGCTAGAGGGTGGAACGGGTAAAAAACTTGAGAAAATTGCATAGTAGGTAGAGATATATGAATATAGTGGTAGGAGAATTACAGGTCGTGATATATAAATGAACGCTTGTTCAAGTGGTAGCACTTACCAGATTTGTCACTGGGATGGATTGCATAGGAAATCTATATGCGAGAACTGGAAAGAACGATAGAGAAGGTGGTATATGTAGTTACCTTACTCACAGGAGTACTCTTCATGTAAGTGTTCAGATTAAAAAAAATGCCTACCTCAGCTGTGCTGGTGGGAATCAGTATACCAGGAATCATATTTGAGTAGATTGACCTAACCATGTTGTGTGAAGTATGTTGTCTGGAGTATACAGAATGCTTATGGACCTAGCTTTGTCGAGGAAAGTACACCTAGAGGAAATGAAATTATTTTCTTTGCTTCATGCTATTAATATTACTTTAATTGCTCATCTAAACTATCCCTAATCTAGATACAGACCCAATTAAGCATTATTCCTTTAAACTCCATCCAGACCAGAACTGCAATAACAGCCAAGTCGTCATGTATGCATGCATGCGTTCCATATCCATATCTTAATCGTACCACATGAATCATCTCAACCCAATGCTAGACAAAGCCCAACATAAAGCCAACAAACTACCTACTGATCCACAACTCCAGCCGCAGCACGAGTCGCATCCCTGGTCTGCTTCAGGAATGGCATCAGCTTTGTTCCACCTGTTCCATGGTACTGGGCATTATCCGCACTAGCGTCGTTCTCCTTGATCTTGGTTGTGGCAGTAGCAAGGTTAACTCGTCCGTTGGTGCTGTTTCCTGGCTGGACCTTGGCTGCGAGGAGGATATAACGCGCCACTAGCTGCATGTGTTTGTCGCGGAGGGAGGTAAGAGCTTCAACAGCGGCGTTGTAGGCGGTTCGCACGGCTGAGTTGGGAGAGTGGGCCATGACATAGGGACGGAGATTGGAGATTTTGGTGAGAAAGTCGAGGAAGCGGTGGTGGGGGCCGGGCATGTAGTATCTCATGCTCTGTTTTGATTAGGTTAGTTTGGTGATCGGATCATGAGATGCAAAGGGGAGGCTGTATGGTATACTTACATGCAGATATCCAGTTTTAGCCGAAGCTTGAGATGCAGAATCACCAGTGGCAGAATGCTCAACACCGAGGAAGATATCAAAAGCCTGAATCAAGGAGCTCTGGGCATTGCTTCCACCGAAGTACTGGTGCCATTCGCCGAATCCGTCTCCACGATCATAGAACACACCGTTTGGCAATCCTGCAGCGGCCATGTTCTTACTTCCCGCCAGGAATGGACGAACCTGGTGGAAGAACACGGCGGGAGCGCATTTCTCGATCATTCGGCCAAGGACATGAGTGACGTCGTTGATGCCATCAGCAACCTTCGACAGCAGACTAGATACGCGCTGCGAGTCGTTGGAATCGACAGCGTCGAATGTGTTCAGCATCAGAGGAATGAGCTTGGCTCCGATTTCTTCAATTGAGATTGATACCATGAAGAACCATTCTTCGTCTTTGGTGCCGGTGAACGAGGTGTTGACGGTCAGATTATCTGGCTCAGCAAGATCGGTTGCAGTGGAATTGAAGCTGTAGTTCCAAAGGCACACAGCTGCGTAGGTAGCGCAGGGTGGCAGCTCCAGATGAGCCGAGACTTCCAAGAAAGGACTCGAGATGCATGGTGGCAGTTTCTGTGGACGGTGAGTATATGAATTGGAACTTCTCAAATGACAACTCACCTCTTTTGGCTGCTCGCCTCCCCAGATGTATGCATGGGTAAGATATGCGAGGACAACATAGGCTCGTCGCCATTCCTCCTCACTGTGGAGGTTCGAGGTCGAGAGAATTGGCAAGCTATCCACAACTTGTTTGATACTTTCAGTCTGGATGTATTTGGGTAGATTACTGGCAATCTGCTCCCATGGCTCATAGTAAGGATCCTCGAGTTTCTGCAATGGAGCAGAGCCCGGGAGGAAGCCGTGCTTGACGGAGACAGCGTAGCGGATGAGGATGGATTCTTGACTGTGAGGCATGGTGACGAAGCGATGAATTGTGAGAATCTTCACTGCATCTGACAAATAGGTAACAAAATTAATGAATAGGGTACAGTGCGTCAAAAACAGCCAAAATCGAGGGAGTAAGAAGGAGTAATAAGTAGTAAGAGGATGGTGGAAAAGAAGATGGGAGAGGACAGGATTGAGAGAATGGTGGATGTCGACTAACTCCGAGTCTCAGAAATTAATGAACGGTATCTGTCGAGCGTAACGAAATCGCTGCGGTAACCACCATTTAAAAATCATAAGAATACGTGAGCTCCGGGGTGTCAACGCTGATCCGCTTCCATATCAATTAGGGCTTGTATACCATCTGACATCAAGAACCAGTCCAGTCCTCACTTGCATTCTTGCACCACAGACCTCGACAGTTATGAGCGTGTGAAGAATATAACTGGTCTGAACAAGTCCTAAAAACGAGCAGACTGATATTCTCGACAACTTTAGGAATATAACACAGGGATTCTTTTCAGCTTTGCAGCTAAACCCTTCCCTTCCCTGTCCCGGACCCACCCGGAACGGAAACGGAAGCGGGAAGCTATCCGGCTCCCTTAATTCAACCTTCTACAAACATCCCACTACTTACCTCAACCCCGCGACTTAAATATTCCCAGGCACATCCTTGATCAACTCAATTGCCGTTTAACTCGACCTCAAACATGACTGTGGATAACTCAACAGACACTGCTAGCAGCGCGTCTCTGGCCATTAGGTCCTCCAAACCCGTCTATCCTGAGAACGCAGCAACAAAAGATTATGCAGCTTCCCTCGACGCCTCGGATCCGCTAAAGGACTTTCGTAGTAAATTTATAATCCCTTCCAAGGCTAATATCAACTCGAAGAAACTCGCCAAGCCAGGTATTCAGCCAGTCGCTTTTATGTTATAATCCACACGCTAACGAATTTACCCAGGGCTCTCGCCAGAGCCATGTATCTACTTCTGTGGAAACTCGCTTGGTCTCCAACCAAAAGCGATGGCAAAATACATGGAAGCTCACCTGGATACTTGGTCATCAATCGCAGTTTGTGGCCATTTCACTGATCTCGAAGGCTCGCCTTTGAAACAGTGGCAATTGCTCGCTGAGCAAGCTGCCGCCTCGATGTGCAAGATTGTCGGTGGCAACCCCGAAGAAGTAACTCCTATGGGCACCCTGACTATGAATCTTCACTTGTTACTGGCGAGCTTCTACAAACCGACCGAGAAGAAGCATAAAATTCTGCTAGATTGGAAGGCATTCCCTAGCGATCATGTAAGTCGGATTCAACTTATCCGGCTATTATATCCTAACATATACAGTTCGCTATTGAATCCCACATCGCCTGGCATGACTTAGACCCGAAGAACTCCATGGTCCTCATCGGACCTAAGGAAGGAGAATACGAGATCTCCACCGAGAGAATCCTCTCTTACATTGATCAACATGCCGCCGAAACAGCAGTGCTCCTCCTCCCGGGTATCCAGTACTACACCGGCCAACTATTCGACATTGCCAAGATAACCGAGTACGCTCAGTCCCGAGACATCATCGTCGGGTGGGATCTAGCTCATGCGTACGCTAATGTCGACCTCAAATTACACGACTGGAACGTCGACTTCGCTGCCTGGTGTACTTATAAATATGGAAACGCTGGCCCAGGCGCTATGGGCGGCATTTTCGTTCACGAAAAACACGGAAAAGTCGATTATAGCGAGGGAGAGGATTCGCCGAAATTCAGACACCGATTGACCGGGTGGTATGGTGGGGACCGGTCCGTGAGGTTTAAGATGGATAACAGTAAGTTGTCCTATTAGGTCTGATTTGGCGCGTATATATTTGTATACTGACTTCGACCAGAGTTCAAGCCTATCCCCGGCGCGGGCGGGTTCCAGCTCTCGAATCCCTCGGTTGTTGATTTGGCGTCTCTCTGCGCGACTCTGTCTGTCTTCGATGAAACTTCCATGGCAGAGCTCAGGAATAAATCTATCAAATTGACGGCCTACCTTGAGTACTTGCTGCTAAAGGATACTACGGATGAGACGCGCCAGTTCCAGATCATCACCCCGTCAGACCCGCACGCAAGAGGTGCGCAGTTGAGTTTGTTGCTTAAACCTGGTTTGCTCCATAAGGTATCTGAGAGGCTGCAGAATGCGGGGATTGTGTGTGATAAGAGAGAACCGGGTGTGATTCGTGTGGCCCCAACTCCTCTGTACAACACCTATACTGAGGTTTGGATGTTTGTTGAGCAGCTTAAAGGAGCTCTGAATGGGTAAGTCGGTTGGGATCGTGGCTCGTTTTGGTCAAGGCTGGTCGCATGTGTATTATAGCGTTTTACCGTACTAGATCATATTATGCATTTGAATATTTTGAGTTTTTAATAATGCAAATCTCTCCGTCTTATCCATGAATGAGGGCAATAGAAGAATAGACTGAATCTTCTCTATGCCAAATAATCCTACTGGGTACACGTTAACCATCCGAACGGATTTCTCACCTGCTAATTATACTTAATAATCCCAAGCATTTTCTCGACTATCACCATTGCGAAGAAACTCCTGTCCCTGAGAAAAGAAGTTCGTAGCCAGTATAGAAAATTCATCGTTCAAGACATCTAACGGCCTCGGCGACACTAACGCTCCCATACAATCTGTCTCAGGGAATCCTGTACTGACATTTAAAGATTGCGGATGCGCCTCTGCCGAATCTGAATTCAATCGAGTTGGTTCGGGCAACGGTGAGGTTTGGGATACTTCGGCAGCAAATGTGGGTGGCCCAGTGTATAGAGAGTCTCCGAAAAGGCGTCGGGCAGAGTCTGCATCACTGTTGGATGAGTATTCGAGGATCTCCCAGAAGCGCGAAAGATCAATCAGCAGACTCTTGTTTTGTGCTCCTGGGTCAGGCTGATAAGAGGCTGAAACAGCGCCTTCCAGTCGCTGTAATCTATCGGCCTGATGATTTATAGGTCAGTCATAATAGCGTTACATATTAGCTGCTTCCCAATGATCTTACCAGACGTGCCATGTGCGGCCATTTCTGACCAAGGTTTTGTACAAATCTGACGCATTTGTAAAAGTGGTCTCGTTTCTTTTCTCGAATTGTAGGGTTTTCGGTAAAGCTTAATTGCAGCTCGATTGTGGCTACCACAGCAGCACTGTATCCGAGTAACGGGTCCGACGGCATGAATGACTTTTCCTCGAAGTAGGTAATGAAGTGAATAATCCATGTGGTGTGTGTTGATATTAGATCAGATGTATGTTGCAGAAAGATTTCGGGAATAGTGCTGCGAAAGTTTCGGAGGCTCAATGATAGTAGAAGCGGATGGTTGAGGAGGCATAAAATCGTATGGTACATAAACTGGTTAAGAAACCATGGACCCCAGTATACTCTGTTGTTCTGAAGTTCGTCAACGGTTCTGTCGTTCAAATTGGCCGGTTTGAAACGGTGTATATACGGCATGTGTGTCTCCATATTCATTTGAGAGGTGATGATTTTGGAGTATTCGGAGTCTGAAGACCATGGAGGTACGTTACTTGGTTTTCCATGACGTCTGACGTATGCGGCTGTCTTCGCAAACACCTCACTTAAAATGATTACGTAGGCAACAATCCCTTGGTCCTCCATGTCAGTTGATCGAGTTCCGTCAGTCGTATTCTCTGGTGATGATGATGGATGGGGCCGGCCAGGGCTTTCTGGAAAGGGCGGGGAATTTCCATCAAGGCCGTCTAGGACGGTAAATTCGCCTCCATGAAGGTTCTTGAGGAGGCATATGCTCCAGAAACAGCGTCTGCGCTCCTCACGAGCTATTAGGCTTGGTGCGGCGTGAGATTCTGAGCCTAGATTGGCACACTGGGCCAGATTCATTGCAAGACTGCTATGTATGCTAGAGCGGTGTGTATTGCAGTCTGCACTAATTAGAATCCTTGTGTAATAGATATTTTGATAGACAGCTTACTGGTAAAGTCCACCAAGCTTAACAGGCAGAGACACTGCAAGGTAGAAAGTTCAAGTGGACCTTCAGAAATGCGTTTCATAACCAAGCTTCTGGCTATCTCTGCATAGCCATTAACAAGTTTCAAAAGTTCATTTGTGTCTCGATATAAGTCGTCTGCAAAACGAATGCTCAATGCCATCATGGCGTATATAATTTCAGGGTCACGGCCCTCAAGGGTTCGGAGAAAACTCTCTCTATGGAAAAGTGGAAGCGGTTGGGAATCGCAATACAGCAAGTAAAGTTTAGCTACGGAGAGCACATGCTCCCATGATGGTAGCGGGGATGGTGAGACAGAAGGACGTGATCCCGAATAATTCACCACAGACGGTAGAATTTGGTTTAGTCCTTCGTTCCTTGGGCTGCTTTGCCTGGTTTAACGATTAATATCTTCGTCTAAAATGAATAAGTCGACCATAATCACCCCAAAATATCGAGGACTTGGCCCATCTTGGCCTCTAGATTCCCTAACCGATCTTCCTACATCACAGTTGATTAACAAAATCAATTGGGATATTGTTCAATATAGGCCTACCAGCATCGGAGAACGTGGAACCTCTTGAAGGGCTGAGACAGAAGGCGGTTCCCTTAATGGACCAGGTTCACTTGACTGGGCCCTAGGCCTTTCTCCGGCGTATGTGCATCTTTGCCGCAATCGAGCGCAGAGGGAGCAGACAGGCTGCTCTCCGGGACACTTAGCCTTTTTGCGTCTGCGTCACTTTAATACTAGTCCAAGAAAAAGTGGTCAACCCGATCGCATACCTGCATGGCTGACAAGCTTGCCGAACTCGCTTGGCTCGCCGCTCGGAAGACGGTTGATTCATCCCATTTACCATTGGTAATGTAATCAATGGTCATAGAGGCAGATATTCCCAGTACATTTGTCCTTTTTTTGTATGGTAAGCGGGAGAAGTTGGTCTAATGAGTTCCTTTGTTAAAGGCTAGCCCCTCGGCTACTAGCGAGCTCCAAGAAAGAGTTTAATTTCCAGATGTTCCAAGAAAATTGCGCTGGCTTTAGAATCAAATAGGACTATGCAGAGGCATAGTGAGTAACCCTGTCAAGTGAAATAGTAGAAGGATGATGGTGCGGAGTATGGAGTGCTCGGATAAGGAAACCGAAAGGGAAAGAATGGACGGGACATTACTAAGCAGTACTAATTTCCAACAAGATAAGAATTTGAACTTCGAAGTATTTATTTGTATATGGCCTTAGCACAAATCAATTGGTAGTATGCGTTGCTTGTCTTTATTTTGCTGCGCGAATGGTGGGAACACCTTATGTATACATCAGCCGGCAAGCTCATATATACGGCACTTGCAATCCACCAACACCACGCAACATTCGCTACAGCTGGATCGGACAATACCCGGGCATCATAAGTTACGGAACAAGTAGTGAAATATTATCACATTGACACCCTAATCTGCCCTATACAATGGCACTTACTGCCTGTCTAATCCATCCTCCAGAATAGAGATACACCGCCACCAAAATCCAATGAGCTCGAAATTCAAGGAAGAAGATCAATTTGCTGCGAGTTATCTGACTCTCCTTAATACCAGGTCTTGTGGCCCTGTTCGATATGTTAGCATATGTATATGCGGGATGAACAATCCCATCTCCATGAGATGGTAAGAATGGAGTCAAAAGCCGGGGTACTGACAAAGACCATGCGGCACATAGCATAAGTGGTAGCTATAAGAGCATCCATTAGCTTCGGGCTCTGATATAAAAATCAAGTGGACTCACCAGCGCCCAGACCGTAAAGGGAGATCAAGTAGGGGTACACAATCATCTTGCTGCGGGAGGTCTGTAGATTATCATCGATATTAGATACGCCGCCCCATTCGATTGCAATTAATATTAGCTTCCGATCAACTGACCTTATACCATTGGCGCTTGCCGTCGTGACGCTGGAACAGACGCTGGTAGTATGGGACGCGGTTCTCGCGGAAGACGAACCTATATCGGGAAACCAAAAGTCAGCTATACTGTACAGAATGTGAAGTTCAAACTGCGTAGGTATTCATCAATTGAGCAACAGGGCGGCCCCCGGCGAAAGTGCAATCACCTCATAGCATCGGGGTTGAACGGGAGCTAGCAAGAATTGTAAGTGGCACACATACCCCGCCATTCTCGGAACTGTGCGATACATTTTGCTGTCGTCGGATGCAGAAGAATGACCTGCTAACGAGAGTAGAGGGACACAATGGCAGAGAAATGCTGTTGACCCTCAGTTGATGTTGTGGAGTTCCAGATGGTCAGGTGACTTTCCTCATCCTTCCGTTTTGCTGACTAACAACGTATATATACTAACCGTATACGGAATAGCGTTTTATACACGAGCTGTCGCAAAAGTATCTTGAGAACTTTCAAGCTGCAAGCCCATTCCTTGGATTACCTGGTTCATGATTTCCTCAATTGATACGATCTTTTTCCATGCTTGAGAAAAGCTGAGAAGCATGGTTATCCTCGAGTTTCTCTGCTCCTGTTTCCGCTCACACAACCCATGCGCCCGGCTCTTCTTCGATTATTGAAGAGGCCATCGGCTGTCTCAATTATTGATTCATGGATTTCTGCCCCCGTTGAAATCGACTTGTTGGAGTCTAAATATACATGCTTACGGTGCTATATACGACGGATACAGAATGTAGCTGCGGAGGGCGAATGCGAACCATCTACTGGCAGGAAACCACCTACGAGTCGCCGTCAATCGCCGGAAAAACGCCCATTCAGCTTTAGAGTATACAATCTGGACGTATCAACCGACGTGAAACCCTTGCGTAAAGAGTCGACTACGGACAGGAATTCTGATCGCCGCTTGACGGCGTTTGCTCTGCAACCTGACAGACTGGAATTCGAATCAGATATTGGCCATACAAATGACCTAGGGAGCCGCTTGGTGGATAATCCTAGCCGTCGACACGACTTCCTTCTTTGGGAAGAACTCCTGCGTTATCGGCAACGTCGCTATGGGCATGATGGCACACTAGACATATTTCGGGGTTTGACCAGAAGAGTGGGTGGAGTTTACCTTCCTACCCAGGGTGGCTCAGCGGACTTTCTTTGGCGAAGCTTTGTAAACCTGGGATTGGAGAAGGAACATTTTCTCGAAGAATTGGCGGATTATGCCTTAAAAGTTCGGAGTGAAAAGGGTGTAACCTGGGGAAAGTTTTACGAGGCCGTGGTGGGTGGATTCTTCGAGCGCAGCATGGTACAGCATGCTGTCAAATGGCACAAGAAACTACAGGTCCCTCATCTGCACAGGGCAAATGACATCCTACACGTCCTCGAACCAGCTTTATCTGCTTCAACAAGCAGGTTCCCCGTGTTGGTAAGGGGTAAAATACGGCCATTATCTCCAGGCGTTCAAGCATTTCAAAATATCTGCCGAACTGTAAATGGACAGGATCTATACAGACCTATTATCTCGACTTTATTACAACGGGGCTATACCGAAGATGCGCTGTGGATGCATGCGTTTCTTGTCAAACAGCACAATCCCCCACAGAGCTACGAGGACATGTATCCTCTGCTCGACTACGCGAACAAATATGGGCTATGGCATGAATTCCAAAAACTCAAGGCATATGCTGATCGAGAATTTCCGGCCAATACAGACCAAACGGAGGCCGTAGCAGATGAACGAAAGTCGACTACGAACACAGGAACCTTGTCAACGCCCAATCACTCGGAGAAAAAGCCATTTAAGGATGATTTCGGAGCAAGGCTCTTCGCTACTGCAGCATTTGGTTTCGATACAGTTCTTGCCGGGCTGGAAATGTTTCGGGTAACAGCGATCGGGCCACTTTCACTGCGTGAAATGGCCATCAGATCAAATGGGAGCCGGGATATACAGGAAAAACTCCAGAAACTTCAGAAAGCACGGATATCTATTGGCGACAGTGTTTATGTGCGACTACTGCGGAAACTGTCAAAAGAGAATCGGGATATTCTTCTTGCTGACTTACTCGAGAGTGATCAGCATCCAGATGTACTTGAGAACGTCGAAATACAGGAGTCTTTGCTGGTGTCCAATTACATGGCTCGTGATTGGCGTCAGTACAATCTGACATTGGCTATTCTGGGGGAACTATTGAAAAACGGGCCTGAATTACCCAACATCCACTTTCGGAAGTACATATCATCCGGGGAGTTGGACCTTGCATCCAAGATGATAGATGAGATGGCTCTTGACCACAAGAGCCTTACTCAAAAAAGTATTAACTTTCTAGTTCAACGGGTTCTCACTGTACGCCGAGCAGGAGCACATCCAGTTACCAGCCCCGGCGTCAACCCGATCGATGGAGTCCTCTTCGTCATTCGGATTCTACAGCGTGCCATTCCAACTGGTCAATATGTAGCGCCTGAGCTCTGGATTGAGCTATTCAAGCGCTTAGGTATGAAGGATTGCTTTGATCAATTGCGAAACTGCTGTCTCTGGCTGGTCCACCATTACTTGCCTAGGACGAAGCATGCCAGCGGTTCTGATACGATCACTCTAACCCCGGAGAACTCCGAGCTTAACACGACTGTTCTGTCTCCGGATGGGGCTAACCGCATGCTGCAAACTATTTTGGGCACCCATATGCAATGCGCCATTGTGTCCTGGGGTTTTAAGTTGCGAATTTCGAGCAATTCCGAAACGAAGGCCTCTAGTCCGGTCGGAGTCGAGGGAGAGCGCCTTATTCCATGGACACGCGGCTTGGTACTCCTTCGTGAACTAGAGAAGGAAGGACTTCAGCTCAATGAGCCATGGATACGTCGGACCTGCCGACGCCGTCTGGCCGTTATTTTTGGGCGACCCCGACAGTCTACTAGATCTATGAACGATTTGCTGCGCCGAGAAAATCCCTACACTTTGCAGCAAGTTCTTGCGGATATCGACCGTGCTTGGGGAGCCCCATTGTTCCAAGGTCCTGAGAAAAATGATTTGTATCGACTGGTCAACCCGCCCAATGCCACGATGAAAACAAGGCTACGTGTACGGCGACGCATTTTAGAGAACAAGGGCGCCAAGAAGAAATGGAGTGACATCCCAATATAGGATAATTGATGTATATGATACCAATAAAGTACAGATCTTGACAATGACATGTGTGGATAGCCACAAGTAACATATCAGCTCATCTCTATCCAATTTATATCTGAGAAGCGGGATGAGCACTGTTGCCTTATAGGAAGGTCCAATAAGTAGTAGGGAAGTCTACTATTGGATGGAAGAGAACTGTATAGAATGAGAAGAATATGTATTTTTTAATACAAGGAATGAATTGTTAGTTGGTTGTTCTCTAGATACTGATTATAAGTTGTGCTGGATATACATCTACCCTTAAACAACTCGTCTTAATCTCCCTAGTTCCCAAGTCTATACTTGACTACTTATAATAGCTTCGAAAACATCCTTGTTAAATGCTATAGTAATCTAATTCTTCACTACATAGTCTACTAAAAAGTATTCTTCCTTATATAAGTATATATTTTGAACTATAATCCGTGATATACTTACTAGCGGTTTTCAGTCTGTAAAGGCAAAAAATACTTTCAACATTGAGATATCGCAGGATCAGTTGCACTTACCGTGCACAATAGCAATTGCCAAAGCAGTAGGATTTAATGGCAGTCAAACTTTTAGTATTCAAGTTTTTCGGGCATTGCCTGCACAAAGCAGTATACTTGGTTTGGCCAGTCTATATAGCTCCCGGGGCTCGATTTTCAAGTTGACAATTTTCAGCTTTTACTCTATATCAAGATCAGCACGCAATCGACTATGAAAGACGCGAATACTCGGACAGATCCGACTCCGAAGAAAACCCTATTGAATGATTCCACGCAAGATGTGGGCTGAATGGCGTTTGCTAGTCTTATCAACAACTCAGAGATACTGTATAACAGCGTCCAACCTACTGAAGCGTAATTTATCTTGATTAAAATCCATTGAGTGTCTTTAGTGCTATTGTCCCTGATCCATCGAGATATTAATGATGCTACCTAGGATGCCGATAACGTGATAGGAATACTACTACTCCTTACATGCTGTTAATATGTACAGTGAGCCTAAATCCAGCCTGTCATAAATATAATGTCGTCAAACCCGTCATCTAAAACTATCTACGCATAATCAACGGGTAATCTCAACCTTTTAACTTCTATCTGGCAAGCCTTGCGGTCGCCATGGCTACTAAATTTGATCGTAAATGGAAGCATCCCGCTAAGACGCGGACAACCGATGTAGAGGCAGACCTTCATGAAAGTGGCGACAGAGAAGCCGACAGTCCATTACCTATAAGATCGGAAAGAGCAGAATTAACACCAGCCGAGGCCCTAAAGTGGGACGTCCACGGAGATCAGTCACCCTGTCAGTTGCTATGAAAAACTACGAAACTACAAGTGTCGATTAAATGTTAACTGGTCTTTACAGTTCCTGAGGTGGCTGCGTGTGTCACTAATAAGGATGACCCAAGTATGCCCTGTAATAGTGAGTTTCCCAGTTGAATAAGCTGCTACTGTTGATGCCACCACTTAACTGATATTGTATAGCCATGCGTGCCTGGGTCCTGACCACCGTATTTGTTATGCTATTTTCCGGTATTAATCAATTCTTTGGTCTACGATATGTGTGTTATTTCGTCTCTGGAGCTATGTTTGGGGTGCTGACAGTAAACAGCCATCACTATCAATCGGCTATGTTGTAGCCCAGCTACTCGTCTACCCCCTTGGTCGCGCATGGGAGAAACTTCCTCGATGGAATGTGCCACTGGGGATGCTGTCCTTTGATCTCAACCCCGGCCGCTTTACGGTCAAGGAGCATGCGTTTATTGTTATTGTGAGTTTCATAGTCATGTCAGACATGATATTCGATTCCCTATGCAGGTCTAACAGGCATCTTAGTGTGTCAATATTAGTGCAAGCATCGCATATGCAAATGGATCACTAGTGGCCATTGTCAGTCCTGTGTTCTGGAATCGCGATTACGGCGCAGGATTCTCCTTTCTGTATCTGTTGACCACTCAGATGCTCGGGTAATGGTTACAATTCCAGTTCAAGTAGATATACTTACTGACGGTGGACTATAGGTTCGGTCTTGCTGGCCTCTGCCGTCGATGGATTGTCTATCCTGCTGCCCTGGTCTGGCCTGCTTCACTGTCTTCGACGGTGCTCTTTCGTGCGCTTCATGAACCGGAGAGTCGCGCCCCAGCTAATAGGTGGACTATTACGCGATATCGCTTCTTTGCCTATTTTACTCTCTTTGCGTTTGTTATTTTCTGGTTCCCAGACTACATTTGGACGAGTCTCAGTACGTTTGCCTTTATCACATGGATTGTACCACACAATCAGAAGGTCAACACACTGTTTGGCGTAAGTATTCCTCATCTCAGATTCCTGGGTTCCAGCATCAATCTATCACAAAGCTGATCTGATTTGACTAGATGAACTCGGGCCTGGGACTACTCCCCATCAGTCTGGATTGGACACAGATCAACTATGCAGGAAAGCCACTCACAACACCCTTCTACATTACATGCAATGTATTTGCCGTGGTTGTCCTGTTTTATTTCTTCTTGGCTCCAATACTATATTATACGAACGTCTGGAACAGTGCCTAGTGAGTTATCCCCAGGCATATTTTTGAAATTATACTGACGAGTGTGCAGCCTGCCACTCCTGTCTTCAGGTACCTTTGGCAACACTGGTCAGAGCTACAACGTTACCCGCGTTGTTGATGACAACCTCAACTTTGTGCTCAGTAAATATCAAGAATACTCACCGATGTATATCTCCATGTCCTACTCACTCACGTATGGACTTTCTTTTGCCGCTTTGACCGCAATCATAGTACACAACTATCTCTACTATGGGACTGAGATTTGGGCCAAATTCAGAGACTCTCGTCACGGCGGCGAAGACATCCACCGACGCCTGATGCACGCATATAAGGAAGTGCCCGATTGGTGGTACGGAGCTTTGACCCTAGTCGTAGTTGGGTTGGGCATCCTAACCGTGGGCTACTGGGAGACAGGGCTGCCCGTCTGGGGGTTCATTTTCGTATGTGTTGGAATGGGAGTCGTTCTCATGATACCGGAGGGAATACTGGAAGGAACCACAAATCAAAGGGTCACACTGAATATCATCACTGAACTCATCGCTGGATACGCCTGGCCCGGAAAGCCCATTGCCAACATGATGGTCAAATGCTATGGATACAACTCAATCAAGCATGGAATGGACTTTGCTCAGGACCTGAAGTTGGGGCAATATATGGTGCGTTGGATACTGTCCCTACGACGGTCTTTATTCTCACTGTTTGTTTCTAGAAAATTCCGCCTCGAGTCCTATTCTTCGGTCAAATTTATTCCTCCATTTTAGCAACATTGACCCAAACTGGCGGTGCGTTGTCCCTTCCTATGTAAACATCAAATGATCGAACTTCTAATGTCCTGCAGTTCTCCGATGGATGCTGGGCCACATCCCCGAACTCTGCCACTCATCTAACACCCAACGATTCACATGTAATGGATCCAAAGTCATGTACAATGCCTCCATGATCTGGGGAACTATAGGACCTCAGCGTATGTTCCAATCTGGACAAGTATACAATGCTCTCATGTATTTTTTTATTCTTGGAGTGAGAACCCCATCCATTTTCAGCATGCGCCAGGCGCTAATTCGTGGAGCAGCCTGTCGTTACTGTCATCGTCTATCTACTATACCGACGTTATCCTAACAGCTGGATCCGATATGTCAACATACCCGTTTTCTTCACTGGCGCAGGCCAAATCCCCCCTGCCAGTACAAGTAAGCTAATTCGAGTTTGGTCTATTCCTGATCGATGCTGATGTAATAAAACAGCCCAATATTCACTCTGGTTCATTGTTGGCTTCATTTTCAACTACTACATCCGGAAGCGTGCTTTTGACTGGTGGAAACGGTACAACTGTGAGTCCCTCGTCTTGCAAAGTGGGTTCATTTCTGACTCGGGATTTAGACCTATTACAGGCTTCTATGGATACTGGCACTGCCCTCGCAACAATAGTCATCTTTTTTGCGTTGGGATACCATAGCATCCAATTCAACTGGTGGGGAAACACTGGGTTCCGATACCTATGATTCCAATTCAGTTCCATGGTTGAAGGTGTCTCCAGGAGGGCATTTTGGTAAAGGTCCCGGGGAGTTTTGAAAGAGATGCAAAGCCATATGTGAGTATATGGCTCCTATCTTTTCAATAATCTCTAGTTAGGTAATCTATAGAAAGTATCTCGGTAAAGTCACCTGATATCCAACTTGGCGGTTGCCTGGTGGATGGCAGTGCTGAGTCAGCTGTCGCAGATTACGCGGATGGGCCTAAGAATAGCAGCCGTGAAGAATGATTCTACCTTCTGCTCCACCCGATCGACCCTTTCAGTGCTGTCTTGAGTTAAGAATGGTCTCGATCGCCAGTACAACGCGGCAGTGTCGCCGTTGATCCATGTTATTGTTATGTTGTGGGGTTTAGTGATTCCTCCTTCTCTTCTCTTGACTTCTTTGTATCAGATTCTTGACTCTTTGAAAATTATCCTTTTCATTCTCTCTTTGTTTATTCAGTCTATATATCATTTTGAAGTTCGTTTCATTTTCTTCTTCTTCCTACTAGCCAAAATCTGACTGCATTCTTGTGTTTGATCTTACTTCTCTGCCATCTCACTTCTGGGCTTATATCACAAGGGACCTGATATTCCAAGATCCCAGTTTACACTCAAAAATGCTGGGCTTCAGCCTCCTAGCTCTCCTTCCATTAGTCGCTTCAACGGCGCTGAGTCCTCGCTCAACAGCATGCAATAATTCGCCCGATCTTTGTTCCAAGTCTTATGGCGAAATCACCTACTTAGGGGCTCATGACAGCCCATTCGTACGTGATGCGTCTACGAGCGATTCGACAGCGGCAAATCAGTATGTTGGCCTTTCAAAAGAAGTATGAAGAACGGGTACTAATCGATTCTAGATACATGGACACACCTTCTCAACTGGACGCTGGCGTCCGGATGGTGACGGGGCAGGTTCACAAAAAGGGTTCCGAATGGCATCTCTGCCATTCGGACTGTCGGCTGCTAGATGCAGGGAAGCTAAGTTCATGGTTGTCGGAGATTAAAAAATGGTTGGACTCTAACAAGAACGATGGTTCGTCCCCTTCTTATTCCTTTATGCAGATGGTCATGCATTGGGCTGACATATTGTCTATCAGTGGTAACCCTCCTTCTGGTCAATTCCGATGATGCTACTGCCTCCGAACTCGACGCTGAATTCAAGGCGGCCTATATCGTCGATTATGCGTATAAACCGAAAACTCAGACCGCGCCCAGTTCATGGCCTACACTGCAGGAGTTGATCAACGCTGGAACTCGGTTGATGACCTTTGTCGCGTCGGTGGATAGCAGTGCTCAGGCCCCCTATCTCATGGATGAGTGGAATTATATCTTCGAGAACCCGTACGACGTCACCTCCCCGTCCAACTTCTCCTGTACCGTCGACCGGCCCTCGAAAGTGAAGGGTAACCCCTCCTCGGCGGTCGCAGCGAACATGCTCCCGTTGATGAACCACTTCCTCTACTCCACTTCGTTTTTTGATATCCAGTACCCGAACGACAGTTACATCTCCACTACCAACGCTCCATCCGGCGGGCTCGGAAATCTCGGCGATGCCGCAACCGAGTGCAAAAACGCCTATGGACGGCAGCCTGCATTTATTCTGGTCGATTTCTTCAATAAAGGCCCAGCCATCGAAACAGTGGATAATCTAAACGGCGTCAAGAACCCAGTCGGACGGTCGGATACGTCTTCATCGCAGACTAGTTCGGCGTCTACTTACTCCAATGTATTCAAGGGGCTGGTCGAGCTGGTCGACAAGGCCAAATCCGGGGCGGATCCTAGTATGGGCGAATGGGTGTGGGCAGGAGGTGAATGGGGAGGATTGCTGGGAGGTGGAATTACGCTATGATTATCATAATGACTTTGGGACGAATTTCCTTGGACTCGCATACATTAGGTACGTAAATAGATGATGGCGTTTGATTGGATTGGTATTGTGACGGGATTGAGCGTTTGTTTGTTTGGCTGTATGTAGGTAGTAGGTAGATCAATTGACTTAATTGACTCAAATCAAGTCTTCCCCAATAGCTCATGCACTTTCTTGACCTTGTCATCAAACGACTGCTCCTTATCCGTCCTACAGTACATTAGAACCAACGCGAGACCCCTCAACAAGGAAAAGACAAACCTCGACCCAACCCGAATATCAGACTGAATCCGTACAATTCCCTGCTGATGGAGGATATAATGCGCCTGTCCAATAACCTGATGTACTCTATCCCAGGGGCCCTCTTCAGCAAGTAAAAGTTAGCAAAGGTACAGCACCTAACCGAGCAGACGGACTCTTCCCGAAACATTCGACTCGAACTATCGAATCTGTGCCACCTAGTCGCCTATTCCGTCCAACTTGACTGACTTACCTAGCGTAGTCCCGGCAGAGTGCATCACATACTTCAAGCCCGAGGTCTCGATCAGACGCTGCACGGAAGCGATTTCGCTGGATACGGAGGGGGAGGAGGTTCCGATCTGTTGTTTGCTGTTTGTCAGTCGACTGATCTATAGACTGGTCTAATTGGATTGGGATACGATGATCGATTAATCAGGTGCGGGGAAGAAGTCAATACGTGCAGGACACTACTGCATTCCATCTGCAGTGGGGGGATCTGGGGAAAGATTAACTGTGACTTATGACGTACAGGAATTAAGCAGAAGTCTGCGGTGCAGTGGGAGGGAGTTGGGATTGTGGTAGGGTCCATTTTGGTGGATGAAATGGAGTAAGAAGGAGGGAAGAAGATGATGATGGATAGATAGAGAATTGATGCGGGGTATTTACAGTATGTACTTACTGTACTCTATATTCTCTTTCTTTCTCTCTTGCTCTCTCTCTCCCTCGTATGCTGCTATCCGAACTGCAGTTAATCATACAGAAACATTGTTTGATTCTGACAGAAAAAGTAAATAACTTCAATAGATTGTTTTATTTCTTCTTCCAATTTGGGTGGGAACCTGCAGTCAAAGCGCCGCCATCTTCTACTTTTTAAATCAGCCTTCCCTTCCCTACTTTCTTTGTCTTACGGCATTATTATAAAACTTCCTTCTTGTCCTGGACCTTCTTTTTCTGATTTGTTCCCATCGTGGTGGTCTGATCTCGTGGCGGATTCTGTCGATTCTTCTTCTACTACCTCCATCCTACATCCTACTACACCACACGACACTGCCTACACCTTGGACGATTCGCTCCGAGAACATGAACTGATTGACTGGTCATCTCTAGGCGCCCACCTGAGACTTTTACCAGCCATTCATTTTGATTCATCCATCGCGAACTGAATCCGACCGCTCAAATTTACCTTCTCAGCTCTTCTCATTGGCGCCTCTAGACCATGCGACTTACTCGTGTCGGTATCCAGTGACCGTTCGTCTTGTAGACGATCTTTTGAGCCTTGATCCTTCCCGTTTGATTTGATTGGCATAGTTTTTGCCTAAGGCTAAGGCCGAGCGCCACCTCGTTTAAACCCTGCATCTCTCTCGAACTTCCCAGATCTCAGGGCCCCGACTAAGCGATTTTTGGCTGCAAATCCTGTCCAACGCCGTCCTAGTCTGCTTTTTCTCTGCTTCGACTGTGGGACAGTAACGACTAATTTGGCAGAGTAAAGGTTCCCAAGACGCACACTATCATCTTTGATCATCTTTTTTCGGCAAATTGATACCTTCCTGCCGGTTTGTCCAACATCTGTGTTCGTCGGCAATCGCGCTAGCTTGCCACTTTTCCTATTCTGGGCGGGCTGCATACTTAACCGTTTTTACACATCATTGGGAGGCTCTACTGTCCGGTCCGCTTTGGGTTTTTCGCATTGACTCGCATGAAGTCCATCGTTACTTTCTCTGCTTCTATTAATTTCGACTTCTCCACCTGACTATTAAGCTGACGATTTTCATTCCACGAATTCTTCAATTCCTCTCCGTCCAACCGCCATTCCATTACTAGATATTCTCGACGCTGCTGGCTGGGCTATATTGATATATTTGTCTATCGGCCATGGTTCTTCCCAGAGTACAGGTTTCGCCCAATATTCAACAACTGGACGCATGACCAAGCCCAGTCGATTAGAACTCCCGCCGGGAGTTCAACTCGCCTATCTCGCGGAAGGCGGCGCTAATGTCATCTATCGCTTTGTTTCGACTGCTGTGCCTTCGAATAATTTGAATGGAGCTATTCAGTCCGCGCCATATGCTGTGGACCATTTCGGTCTTCCTCCGATACTCAGAGGTAAACTACTTCGGCTACGCAAGGAGACTACCTCCGCCGTTCCATATCAAGAGATCGCAAGGAACTTTGACAGGATCATCCGGCCTCTATTTCAGCCCGACGAGCTCGTGGATCAAACCCTCACCTATCTTCCAAAAGGACTGGTTCAGCGGTGCAACGAGCAATTACGTGCGGCGGAAATGAATGGAATGCGTCCTAAAAGACGCCAGGGCGTCTACCTCTCTGTCACTGAACCGTTCGGCCTCCTCATCACGGATATGACAACTGTCGGGGATCCGGGGACCGTTCTCGCTGAGCTGAAGCCGAAGTGGCTTCTGCAGTCTCCTTCGGCTCCACCGAATGCACGGAGATGTCGCACGTGCGCTCTGCGGGACAAGAAAAATCACGAGGCCCGAGCAATTGGTGCGCCCGAGGAATGTTCGTTCTGTCCGTTGGATTTGATGTCTGATAAATTTGACCATGTCTTGCGCGCAACCGGATATGTCAAGGGATGCAAGGATCGGAATCGTCTGGCCAAACTACTCTATCGTAATCGCACCCTTCAGGTGCTTCAGTCTCACCAGAAGCGTCTGAAGGATGTAGGACTCTATGGTCCATCTCCGCAGTCCCGAGAAAAGTCCATTGCGATGACCCTGCGCGACTGCACGATGTTCATCAAAGTAGGTCATACCCCAGACAAATATCCTCTTGCAACCAATTAACATATTGCAGCTGCCGCGTGACGAAAAATCGCCTGTCGAAATCCGACTCGGAGATTTGGACCTCAAAACCGGCGCTGGCGGCAAAGCCAGTACTGGCTCGACCTGGAAAGCAAATTGATCAGTGAGGGTTGGTATTCTGGTGCTAATGCTGGCCAGGACCAAATTGTGTGTGCCTTACAGGGCTCGCGGAGGCATTCGCATTCTTCGATTTGATTAATCTCCCTCTCTCGACTCCGCTTCTTCATCGCGTTTGAAAGGCTCTGCCTGCTCGCCAAAATGGCCGAAATGTTTCATGTGTCTCACGATAAAAGGATAAACTGATGATTTATGGCTTTGTTTAGCGGTTAATGGGTAGATGTTTGGTTCTGGTACTGGCTCTGGTATGGGTGCATTGTTTCGCATGGTTCTCGGGTTTTGTCTGGGTGGCTCTCTGTTTTGATTGCTGTGTATAATAAATGCAGTTTGTATCTGTGTCGGCTTAATCTATGGATCAATCAGGTGATTTCCTGCTTCAATCCCCGTGCTCTCTCCATCTTCACTCAACCCCTGACTAACAACACGCTAATGCCTTCCTACTGTGACTAATCTTATATATCCGGAGAATATGACGCGAGGGCGCCATTTCGGACATTTCTCCACGATGATCGTCTCCTCAATATACGACCCCGCGCCATCTCCGCTGCTATTTTACCATCTCTGGCAATAATCCTAGAAACGGGATGCGACTACTGCTGGGGGTGCACATGGACTTAAAAGCGGACGGCTCCATGCTTATTGGCATGTTTCTCAGATTGAATAACCGCGTGTTTTCATACCATACTTCGCAATGCGTCCGCAGCTCTTTATGACAGGGCTGCTCCTAGCAGTTCCCGCCGTTGCAAAGACTACCAAGTCTCCTGATCGTGAGCTCCCACACATATCATATAAGCCATCTATACTTACTCCTATCAGTAATCCCCTTCGCCCTCAACCCTTTACCCCTAGGGAGCATCACACCAAACGGCTGGCTTCGCACAGAGCTCGAAGCCTCCGCTGCAGGTCTAGGCGGTCACCTCTACGACTTCTACAGATTCGTCGCCCGATCTTCCTGGATAGGCGGCGACTCGGAGTACAGTGTGCTCAACGAAGCACTTCCCTACTGGGTAAACGCGATCGTTCCGCTCTCGTACACAATCAACGATCAGCGTCTGAAAAACGACGTCCACCGCGTCGTGGATACCATCCTCGATCGAATCCAACCAGATGGCTGGATCGGCCCTGAGACACTCGACTCTGGAAAACGCATGATCTGGGCACGTACGCTCGTCTTCTTGGGATGGACGAATCTCGTCGAAGCGAACTCTACCTACGAAAAGCCGATTGTGGACGCTATGCATCGGTTCAATGGGCTCATGAATTCCATGCTGAGGAATAATGGGACTGGGATGATTTACCATGATGGTGATCCTCTGTCAGAGAATGATTACCTTTGGTTCCGCACTCGTGTTGAGGAGATGTTTATTAGTCTGCAGTGGTTGTTGGACTTTTATCCGCGCAATCAGAGTGAGCTTATCAAGGAGAATATTGACTTGATTCATCACTTTGCGTATAAGTGGGAGGGGTGGTATACTGAGCAGAGTTATATTAAGACGGATTTGTATAATTTGCCAGATGAGGTGACCGATGAGCAGTGGCCTTTTTTGCATGGTGTTACTGTTGCGGAAGGTAGGCCGTCTCCTTTGATATGAGGTAGGGTTGTTCTGACTGGTTAGGTCTTAAATATGCTGCTGCGCTGCGACGGTCGACTCATAATGATAGTCTCCTGACGACCGCAAAGAATGGTGTATGTTCCCTTTGTACTCGGAAAGCTTGGCTGACATGAACAGGCGGATTGGACATTCAAATACCACGGCTCGTCGTCTGGCACAATTCTCGCAGACGAGCGAATCGACGGGTTAAACGCCTACTACGGCTCCGAACTTTGCACACACGTCGAGACGATCTACTCGTTAGCGTACAATTACTTCGCCATCGGAGACCCCAGCTACGCAGACCGTGCTGAGCTAACCGCCTTCAACGCTCTGCCTGCTGCCATATCAGGAGACTGGTGGAGCCACCAGTACATGACGGAGCCGAACCAGCCGTTCTCTAAGAACCTCTCTGCGAGCCCATTTTACGACGTCGATACCCAGGGTCAGACATTCGGTCTCGAACCGAATTACCCCTGTTGCACCGTCAACCACCCGCAGGGGTACCCCAAGTTTACCATGTATAGCTTCCTCCGGAAGGGCGAGAATGGGCTTGTTCATGCCCTCCTTAGTCCGGGACACGTTGAAACGGAGGTAGCTGGCGGACAGGTCACTGTCGACTGTGAGACGGATTATCCATTCGACAACCGACTCTCCTACACTATCCACAGCGACAACAAATTCGACTTCTACTTGCGCGTTCCCAACTGGGCATCCGGAACAAGTGTCGAATCCTCCACAGGGTCCCAAGCAAGCGAAGTAGACCCTGAAACCCAACTACGTCGCATCGAAATCCCCGCTGGAAAATCAACCCTAACCTATACAGTCGATATGACCATCCAAACAGAGGCACGAGCAAACAACACAATATCTATCTACCATGGCCCCCTCCTCTACGCATTCTACATCCCCCCTCTCGTCTCCTCCGGTCCGCCCAAATTCTACACTAACCAATCCGCCTTCCCTCCGGGATCTTACCCGTCGCAGGCTTATGATTTCACTCTGTTGAATAGTACTGAGTGGAATGTAGCCATCGACCCGTCGACTTTAGTCTATCATCCAGGCTCTGGGAAGCTCCCTTCTCCTACGTGGGAAGACGGGAAACTCCCGATGTACATCAGCGTGAAAGCTTGTCTGATAGACTGGCCGCTATTCAAAGACGTTGTTCCCGGGAATCCGGTCTTGGGAGAAGACCGGAAGTGTCTCGGGGATGCATTCGAGGTGAAGTTGAGGCCGTATGGGAGTTCGAAGTTGCATATGGCTGATTTGCCGGTTGTTGATGGGTTGGGTGGGTAGTTTGTTAGTAGGTTAAATGTAGGTCCTGAAGTTTGTCTGGGCTTTCGTCAGGGATTAGATGAAACCAGCCCTGACATGGCTCCTAGTTGTTAATATAGCTTGTTGCAGGCCTTGAACGATGAACTGACTACATACATTCTCCAATGGCAATAGAGAAACGAGGTGTGTATATAGCATTCTATTGCAATGTATACCACGTAAATCCTCTTGCGATTGTGTGATATATACTTGCCCGATTGAGCCTACGCGTTGAATATATAGTCTAGTTCGTTCATATTAGCGAATCTAGCACACGCATTACCCCAAATTCAAATAGTCATGTATAACCTAACCCTAGGAAGTTCCATGCGCTGTTAGCTTACTTATATTTTCCTGTCGAATTGTCAAGTGCTAGATAGCGACATTCCGTTATGCTCAACGGAACCGATAAGGTCCATTACATAGTTACCCCAGCTAAACTGCTTATCAAGTATTTCGTCATCAACTTAGTAAATTCCCTCGAATAGTTAACTATTTACAAATCCTTACAAAGCTGGAGCTACTATTTACAAATAAACCCCTATAAATCCCCCTTTACCCTAAACCATTTCCCCCAAGCACCAAACCAATATAAACCATGCTCCGCACCCCAACCCTCGCTTCCGTCCGAACCACCTCCACCACGCGCACCATTTCCGCGCTACATATCCATCAACCACCGTCGCAATTGCAATCGCAATTCCAATTCCAATTCCAATTCCAATCCAAACCCAATCCTCCCCTCCCTCACCC
>MVGC01000289.1:0-30078 GCA_003589665.1 Aspergillus sclerotialis | reverse complement strand
TATTCTTTCTTTCTTCTTCTTCTCTTCCAATTGATTGACTTGACTTTCTTCGTATTTCTCTACTTTAGATCCTCTCTCTCCTTTTTACTTCTTGTTTGCCTCCCTCGCTTGCCATTTGGTTCAACTGAGACTTCCCCACCAATCCGTATTCTGATCGGTATCATATGTATCATGCTTTACTAGACAGTTACATGGTCTGTATGCAAGTCCAACTGCGGCGTGCATGAACAACAGAGTTGCATTGTCAAGTCAAGTCTGGAGTCTTATGGCCTTTCTTTATCCCTCAGCCGCAAGTGCCGAAATTTGTACCATTTCCCTCGGGTGATTTGTATGATGACGATAATAATGTTGTGATAAGTGATATATTCCCTAGAGTGTATTACAATCAAGCAGTCTAACCATGACTGATTAATTGATTGATTCATTCATTTAAAAATGAAACTAGGCTGTCCACACTGCCACTGCCACTGCCACTGTACATAGAATATTGCCACCGGTCTTTACCCATATCTCTTGGTCTGTCTTCTTTCCTTTGGGCAGCATAACATCTCTAGAACAGCTCTAGATGGCACCATTAATGCCGTGGTCCCTTTGTTTCGCTTTTATTCCTCGCCTCTTCCCTACATTCCCCCGACATATGCAGTCGGACAATAAATATCCGTTTGACTGTACACAGAAAAGAAGATCGATCTCGATCGGCCCCCGCAAACTACCGAGTGTGTTCCAACAAGTCGGTCGAGTCTCCGCTGCGGCACAGGATGGAATTGTGCAAGGCCTCTCTCACCCTAGTGCACATAATACATTGGGCACTATTGATTATCCCTGTTTAAATCCCCCCATTTCATTCTATTGAACCCAACTATCGATTATGACGGTCAAATTACTCCTGCTGACCCCATTGTATTCTGATCTTGGCTACAAAAACAAATCACGGAATTAAGCTGTTTTCTGGGGATATCACGACAGATTTGCAATCCCACCGATAAATGCCCCTACGCTTGGATGTTTTTGGAATCACTCGAGGCTTGTCGTTGCACGGCTCATGCATCTTTGTTCTAGTCCCACATTATCGGTTCGATTCTTCAGGATAAATGTATTGTCTATGGAACCATACCCGTACGGGTATGTCAAGACTCCCTCCCGAGGTCCCTTCCCCCCGTTACCATGTTCGTTTACCATATACTTTACTATATGTCGACTTATTCGTAGTAAATTCTTATATCTTGTTCACGCAGAATGGCAATGACTAAAACAAATGAAAATAAAATGAAACATGTCTCCATGTTCTGAGTAGGTTTAATTTACACGCTTCTTCAGGACTCGATAGGAAACCTTTAGCTCATCCCATTACCATACGTCCCTGGAATTCCCAGACATATTCTAGATTTAATGGCCAGCCTCAGATTCCTCTTCCTCCTCGAGCCAGCTCTCCTCAACAGGGGCAGGCTCACCAGCGGCAGCCTGGCCCTCAACCTCGACCGCCTGGCTCTCGTAGGCCTGCAGACCGCTGGCAAGATCGGCCTCCTCGGGGGACTTGGGAGGCTTGGGGGCGGTGAACTTCTGAACGTGGGCCTCAGCGTCACCAGGCTTGACGGGCTGGGGCTTGTAGGCGCGGAGCTCGCGGAGGTACAGATCCTGAACAGGATCGGCTGTATAATATCAGTTATAGTTGATTTTAATAAAGACAATGGCGTAATAGAGAAGAAGATGAATAGAGATAATGGTAAAACATACCCTGGCGGACAGCGGAAGTCAGGAAACCCCGGCGAGGGACGGCAGCAAACTGTTGCCGAGTAGCGCGGGAGAGCAGAGAGCGCTACAACCAGGTCAGCAAACCGATCAGTAGACAGATGTAGACAAGCAATAAAGAATTACCGAAGCTCTGAGAGACTGAGACATCATTGTGGCGGGAGTGGTGAGGGGGTAATTGGATTTTTGAACAAGGCCGTAAATGAATCCAGCGACTGAAGTTGAAGTTCGTCGGAAACTCTTGGGCTTGGCGGCTGCTGAGTCATCCTGCGGCTCGTCATTAACTTTGCCTCTTCACCTCCTCCGACTCTTCTTTCCTTCTTTCTAGCCTCCCAACCACACTCAAAAGCCCTCATCCTCGAGTCCTGTTCGTTTCAGACGGCCTCCTTGTCCGGGAACTCGACATACTACGTCGCTTTGCTCGTTTCGATCCTCTGATCTCGCTTGCAGCGGCTACCTGTCAGGTTCTGCGACCCTTTTCGTGAGATCGTTCTTACGGAGACCTTGACTGGTTCACGGTGGTCGGACAAGTTTGGCTTCGTTCAAGACTGTGTGGGGTTTGACAGTGAAGGTTCTTGACTCTGGGAGTATTCTCAACTGGAAAGGTAATCCAAGCGCCGATGACCCCTTGATCCCCTTGAAGTTCATTGTTCTTGGTGGCGAAGCATTTTGAGAGATAATGACATTGTGTTCTCTGCCTGTCTTCCCAAGACATCTTTCGAGTCTTCCCCTGCCGCAAGATATGAGCTTTCTGGTGATCAAGGCTAACCTCATTACTATGAACAGCAGTGGCAAAGACCACGTGGGTTATTTGGCACTCCTAGGCTGAAAGAAACGCCGCTGCGGACCTTCCTTTCCTTTCTGGCCACTATCCGAGAAGCGATAGTGGCAGATAAAGCGTTGCGCGCAGTTGAGTGCGCCTGATAGAATCCAGCAGCCAAGCTGTATTCACCGCTATTCATTCGTTTTTGTGCGCGCAAACACAATCTTACAGTCAGCTCAAAAAAGATAAAAAAGCGATACCGAGAACGCTTCCAGTCGTCTATAAACCAAGGAAAGAAAATGGCCGCTATATCACCCCCAGCAAAGGCTGATGCAGGCCCTTGGAAGAAAAACCTTGCGCATCATATGGTCTGTCCAGAGTGCAAGGAGATACCTCCGAACCTCGAATTCCCTGACTCCCACGAAACGGTATGCGGATCTTGCGGATTGGTGCTCTCGGATCGAGAAGTCGACATGCACTCTGAGTGGCGTACTTTCTCCAACGATGATCAGAACAATGATGACCCTTCCCGTGTCGGAGATGCATCGAACCCGTTGCTCAACGGCGACCAACTTGAAACACAGATCGCCAGTGGAGGATCTGGTCGGGCCCGTGATCTATACCGTGCTCAGAATAAGCAGTCAAGTGAGAAGGCAAACAAGCAATTGCTCGCAGCCTACAAGGAAATCGGTGCTCTCTGCGATGGCTTCAACATTCAGAAAAATGTAGCCGACACCGCAAAGTATCTGTTCAAAGTCGTCGATGATGCAAAGGCATTCAAGGGGAAATCGCAGGATGTTATCATTGCTGGGTGCATCTTCATTGCCTGCCGGCAGTGCAAGGTCCCCCGCACTTTCACAGAGATTTTCGCAGTCACCAAGGTTACCAGAAAAGAGATCGGGCGCATCTACAAAGCCCTCGAGAAATTCTTCACTGCTCAAAACCTCGAGAGGATTAACAGCGTTGTGTCTAACGGCGGTGTTCCTGATCCCAATGACACATACACCGCTACGACCTCCACCAAGCCCAGTGACCTCTGCAATCGTTTCTGCAATCTTCTCGATCTCCCTTACCAAATCACCAGTGTCTCCTCTTCGTTGTCCGACCGTGTCACTACCATGGGCGATCTTGCTGGCCGCTCTCCTCTCTCCATCGTCGCTGCTTGCATATACATGGCGTCTTATCTAATGGGCCACGGAAAATCCGCCAAGGAAATCTCCCAGGTAGCGCACGTCAGCGATGGAACTATCCGCGGTGCCTACAAGCAACTCTACAGTGAGAGAGAGCGCCTGATCGATCCTGAGTGGATTAAAGATGGAAAGGGCGATATGAAGAATCTGCCTGCTAGCTGAACCGTCTGCTTGCCTTGGGATCTACTTCAGCTACTACAAATCAGCTTGCTTACCTTGATTCGCTCCGCACTACCATCCCATGTCTATTCTGCTATGAAAGCAATGACACCCGTCGTTAACTCATAAAAGAAAATGCAAATGACTACCTACATCCAAACACTCCAAACAGCCAGCCACATAAAATCTAACTTTTACGAACTTCAGTTCACCGCACTTACATTCCATAGCTTATTCAAAATACCATTCATCTGTAAATTGCTTCATGATTTGACAAATAACATACCCTCAACTTCGGGTTAGTTATTCCCAGTTCCAATTTATTTACATGTCGTTTCCTTATTCCTTACCTTGCCTCGCGACAAAACCAAATTGCTACATTCCTTGATGCGATTCATACTCACGGGAGGGGTTTAAATTGTATACCCGAACGAAAAAGCGTTTAGGTTTGCTATATGAATGAAAAAGATAAAGATGAAAATACCCTTGTCTTAAGTAGGCATATATTATCTCGTAACTCGGATAATAGGCGTACATTGAATGTCTCAAGTCGAGTAGAAGAAGTAAGGTATCAAAATACTACGTACACTACAGTATGTAAAGGCCGTTGCATATGAAAGAAAAACCACACAAGCTGGGTTCGCCTGACTCTTAACTAGGTAGACTCTTTGAGCGGTTACATCAACACCCGGTGTTCACGTTCTTCAGGAGATGGAGTGGTCTTCTCCATGGTTTCGTCAACCTGAGCCGCAAGAGGAACGAGCGTCTTCCGTTTTGGAATCTGGAGCAGGAGCACGGAATGGTTCTTCGACATCTGGTTGAACGATAGGTTCAGTAGCTGTCGCTCCTTCAGTTTTCTCCTGAGAAAGCTTCTCGGTAGGTGAAGTTAATGGGGAAGCCGCGCCCTCTGGCATCTTGTCAACAGGTGAAGTTATCATAGAAGGTGCTTCCTCCCGGGGGGTTGCGACTGTATCGAATTCCTTCTCAGATACTTTATCGGCTTGCTCAGAAGGTGCGGTCGGCGCTGGCTCTGGCTCTGGTTCAGCTGGCTCAGGTTCAGGTTCAGGTACCGGCTCTGGCTTGCTAATTTCGGGTTCCACTACTTTGACTTTGTCCGTCGGCGCGGGCTGCTCCTCAGGCGCCGGTTTCGGGTCTGTGGACTCTCCTGCAGTGTTCTTAGCTATTTCAGGAGCCATAGTGTTATCGGCTGACAACGAAGCGTCAGGTGCCACAGGCTCGGGTTTCTTTGGTTTATCTGCGCTACCCACGACGAGGTCTCCATCTTCATTGAATTGCCAAACATTCCAGACTTCCGTGATTCTGACGTCTGGAATAGTTGGTGGCTTCGAAGCAACATTCTCAGTGGCAGGCTTCTCAACGGCAGGTTTCCTCCTTGCAGGGCCACGAGCCCTCCCTTTACGGGCATCACTCAGTGGGCCCTTTTCTGCGGGCGGCCGCTCCTCTTTCTTTTCTTGTGGCTTCGGTCCTTGTGGGCCGACCTGCAGGCGCGAGTTCAAGTCCGATAAGAAACCTGCCTTTAGAGCAGCTATTCTGCTTCCGCCAGGGCGAGCTGGTACGGCAGGTTTTGGCTTAGTAGACACTGCCGGGGGGTCCTTTGTTTCCTCTGCACTGCTTGTTGACCCATGGGAAGTGACTTTCGTGAGGCTATCAGATGACCCAGAAGAGGTTGGTTTTGCCGGTCGAACGGGGATTTGCGGCTTTGGTTTATCGGTAATTGTGGGAGGCTGTCGTTTTTCAGTCGGCGATATTGTTGGTTTGGTGGAAGTATCTACTGGAGGAGCCTGCTGCGGACGCTTCTGTGGCCGAGCCGGAATACTTGGTTTTGTTGGCACTTCCGGACTTTTGGCTGCAACCGGGCTTTTGGCATCATCCGGCGACGGTTCTATTGTCGTCACAAGCTGCTGACTGTCAGGGGCGTCTTCCCAGATATCTCTACTTGGGAAGCGCTGTTTCATTAACTCTGGTCGTGAAGACAATTTTTCGTTGTGCTCCTCGGATTCGATAATATGACTTGCAACCTCGTGGGGATCAACGCGATCTGTCTCTGTTTTCTGGGCAGCCTCTTGTTCGGGAGTTTCGAACTTATCTTCCTTTGCCAAATCCGGTGTTGTTACCGTTGCATGCAGCTGTGAACTGTTTGGGGAGTCTTCCCAAAGATCCTCGCTCGGGAATCTATGTTTAAGCATGTCTGGACGCTGTTTGAACCGCTCCATGGCAGGTATCGGGTCCTTCTCTTGAGTACCGTCTTCTGGGAACAATGGCTCGTACTCTGCGACATCTTCAAGGGGCGTGTGGGTGTCCTCGGGTTCGTCGCGCGGTTGATGCCCTGCTGGGGTGGGCATGCCGCCGTGACGACTAGTCGATCGGCTATCTGAATAGCTTTGAGTGGCACTAGGTGTTCGACTTCTACTACCATCATGTTCGGGGCTTTCTCTAGTATCAAACGTCGGCGAAATCGCAGGATGCTGGAATGTGGATTCCGGGCGAACTTCATCAGCAGCGAGGATAGGTTCGTTATCAACTTCCTCATCTCCCTGGTTGTGAGATTGGGCCTCGAAAGAGGGAGTCGGAGCAAAACCATCGGGGTGATGTAGGTGATGATATGGTTCGTTAACATGAATCACACCAGGGTCATGGTGACCATCCTGCTCATCAGGCTTCTGCGCTACAGTTTCCTGTTTGTTCTCAGCTTCAGAAGCAGGGAAGCTCATATTCCGTAAAGGTGACTCGACTACAGGGTGAGAGTCATTATGTAATTCGTGGCTCGGAGTGGCCAGGCGCTGGGTATATTCATCAGAAGCGAGGTAGCCGACCTCCTCTTCCGGTGTACCTGTGACGGAAGGAGAAGTTCCTGATACAATTAGCCGCAATCCAGTTTGCCTGCTGAAATATATCCAAAGACTCACCAAGGCCTGCTCCGTTTACAGCAGAATTTCGGACAATCTTGTTTAGATCATCACTACTTAGGGCCCAGTCAGGGCGAGGGCTACCAACGCCAGGGCCATATTGGCCCTGCTCCTCCTTCACATATTCATCTGGATGCTTCTCGTACCATGCCTTCTCAAACTTGTCGCTAGGAGGTACGCCATGCCCATGAAGTCCATAGCTTCCTGGAGGTAGAGAACCCTCGCGGCCACTGCGAGTACGATTATGTTGCCGTCCAGCGCGTTGTTCAAGGGAAGGTCCTGGAGATGGCGCCTGAACATCTCCAGCGTTTGGGTACATAGGCACCCTCCGCCCAATTTCCGGGCTGCCATGCTCATCCCCTGTCTGCGACGACGGACGGCCATTTGAAGATGCGGTCGAGGAGTCTGCGTGCGAGTGGGTTCTGTATTGTAGCGAGCGGTCTGGGCGTTCGGGTTCATCAGGGACAGGAGAGGAAGGGTTATCAAGACCAGCAAGAGCAGCCTGGCGGGAATCCGTCCGGGTCACAGCCTGCACCTTGGCCTTCGCGCTAGAAGAGGGTAGAGATGGCCTCGGCGCATGTAATTTCAGGTCGTCAGCGACGTTTCGTGTTTCAGCCGGGGTCTGGTTATGATTATCTGGCGATTCCTCGATGCCCAAGTCCTCATATTCTTTGCCCTCTTCACCGACAGACGGTATGGTCACACTTGTTGGGCGATTCGGTATATCACTGGAGATTGGGCGGTTTATGCCGGAGCTATTTGGTGGCTCATTCAAAGGGGAAGGCGCATAACTGTCACGCGTTGGTGAGACGGATCGTTCTGGATTCCGAGATGGACGTGGAGGAATCTTTGGCATAGCTGGTGCTGAGGTAGGTGCAGGGTTCTGAGTGTTAGGAGACCGGGAGGGTCGAGGTGGGACGACCGGTGGTTTTTGTGAGGCCATGGTACTTTAACAAGTCTAGAGATATATGAGGTCAGCTTGATTGCGTCCCATACTTATGCAGATGCCTGGGAAGGGTTGGGCCAGAAATGGTGCTATAACAGGCAGCTTTGCATTGCCAGCGAAGTCCGCCACTTGACATCCTTGATGAAACACCAATTGAAGAATTCCCTGCAGTGTTCCATTTGTCTCAAGTATGTATTATAAGCGGGGCACACTGTGGCAGCAAACCATGGAGACAGTAAAGCAGTGGGCCTAGTTTAGGTATTCGGGGAAACAATGCATGCTGTCCATCCGGATTCTAGACATATGGGTGCATATGCCCAAGATTCTAAAGATAGAAAGAACATTTCGATGACTGAGAATATGAGCAGGGTGAAATTACAGCATGCTAACTTACCCAGCTGATATACTAGCAAACCAATAGCGACAGTCGACCTCCCAATTTACCAGGTAGCAGTGTAAGGAGAGGCTCAATTGATAAACAAGGAACAAAGAAAACCCAGTAATTAAATTGCCAAAGAATAGGCGAAGATAATAGTGGTGTTCCAATATAAAGAGTATGCTAAAATGGCGTAGTATACAAAGAGGGATGGATAGGAAGAGAGAACAAGAACAGCCGAAGAAGATGATGTATGCGTTGATTTTATGCGTTTTCTATGAAATGCATTATTCCATGGTAATGATGGTGCTGAGTAATCATTATCACGTGAAGTTCAATCATCCCCCAAGAGCGGGATAGTTACATACGGTAGATCCTCTACTATATACATACACCTTCAACTTTACTGACTTGCCGCAGTATTCGTCAACGGCGTTGACTTGGGGCCAGTCCTTTGGTGGTGAGTTGGCTGTTCTTAAACTTGGAAGAATCATCAGAGAGGCCTCCTCAGATAAGTCTCCGTCTGGCCCTGGCGAGAGACCTGTACTCCAAGAAACAAGCTTGGAAATAACGCCAAACGACAGAGAAATGCCCGACGTTCATCCATGAAAATGTACTTCAGGAATAGCACGTAGCACCTTCGGGAATATTCTCACAGTCCAAGTAAGTCACTATTCAGAAAATGCGAAGAACAGATAAATCTTTGGGTACGTGGGATGTTGGGGCTGTTGAAAACTGGAGTACCAGCTTTACGAGAAACTAGTATCGATATTCCGGACGTTAAGAGAATAGGCGAGGATATTGACAACATGCAAAAAGGCGCGACTAGAAAGAAAATACCTCCTAAGCCTCTTGCGGTCCTCGCGAGCCCTGGACTTGAACTTGATCGAAAGAATGTCAGAAATCCAGACAAAATCTAGCTCGATATATACGTGGAACAGAGCTAATAATAAAGAAGTTAAATACTATATTTTCCTAGGTAAGTAATTTTATCGTATATATCCAAGCCTTACTAACTATAATAGAATAGGTAGTTCTGAATACGCTCGAGAAAGTCTCGCGAGCACGAAGAGATAACGAACTTGTTTCGAGATATTGCCTTATCCTTCTATAGGCGTTCATTAATGCCATTTTCAATGACATAGGCGGCATAGACCTCAAACGGAATATACATACATCGATGGCTGAATACATTAATCGGGGTTCGTAGTTTTGATAACATGAATGATAATGCCATCGAATCGAAAAGGAACCGCCCTTTCGAGAAAAGAGGTTTCTCATTCTGCACACGACGTACACCACCTTCAACCACCTCACAGAAGACCAATCACTACCTCTCCCTTGATATCTGCGTCCAACTCCACTCGAACCTTGGCTTGGAGATTCAATCGGATGCGGATCTTCAAGCTCTCGTTTCCTTCATCTGAATCACCAACGCTAGGGACAAGCGAATCGGCAGCGGACTTCGCGCCCTGAGTCAATGCCTGAGCATCGTTGCCCTCCTCGGCATCATTTGGTTTGCGGTTCTTGCGACCGCCGCCGCCGCTCTTGGTGGGATTGGTGACGGACGGAGTTTCTACCGGGAGTGTACTAGGAGATACGTTAGCGCTGGGGGGCTCTGAAAAAGAATGAACGAGACAGAACATCAGGTGAAGGTGGAAGCTTACCTGGAAGGTTCGCCTGACATCTCTAACACGAAATTAAAATTGACTTTAGTTGGTACAGAAGAGAGGAGCTGGTGCGGGTTTTGTAGCTGGGCGACTGAGCAGCGGTGACAAAGCTCGAAGATGGCGGCGCTGAATATATGACTTCTGATCGCAGCTATGTAACATTCATCAGCTCGTCAGACTCCACTGATTACCCAGGCGGTATTTTTCTTTGGTACGCCGATCATATGGGGTTTGGATCCCGATCGCCAGGCCCACATTGCGAAGTTAGACGGATGGGGACAGTGGCAATAGTAGGCCCACACCACCGAACTAGTCCATTGGTCTCCCGAAATGTCAGGTAGCTTATCTGTCGTGTTCGACAGCGATGAATATCTACCCTGACTTTATCCTTTCAGCTCGCTACCGATTCTTTCAGCCGAGCAGTAGTTTATCAGCAGACCGACAGAGCTGGGCCGTGCATAAGGTTCTTTGACAAATAAATATGCATTGCCTGCCGATCCCCACAAGACTGGTCTAGCGTGCTGGCGCCATGCACCAAGAAGTGGGTGACTGACTGGAGACCACAGACAGCTCGCTGGTGGGCCTTGGGCGTGTTCATTGCGTCTACCACTATGAATAGCCATTGACACCCAGCCATTGCTGTGATATAGCATTGGAGCTAACAGCTTAGCACCATCCCGTCACACACCATATCGCAATCATGGTATTTGGGCTCATCACACTGTCGACTATGGTTCCGACCATCATCGGGTTGAACCAGGCCACACAGAATACTCGCGACAGCGAAGAGGAGCGACGAGACAGTGCGCGCCGGCAGCGGTGCAACCTAATAGCCATTTGCGATGAACGGGAAGGGACCCTGGAGCAGCGAAGACAGGTTCACAACGCCAAAGTGTACTTGGGTCCTGATGGAAATGTAAGGAGATCTCCACCTCTATTGTCTCTACCACAGTACTGTTTCGCTGGTTTTAATGTACTAATAACCTTACAGCTGTACCTCACCAAGACGCCTGTGGCGGGCTTTTCCCCCTTCAACGGGCGGTTCTTTCAGCATCCGCTCTTCGCACCGGATAACATGGCGGGATTTGTGACTCTCACGGAAGAAGAACCTCCCATGCTAAGATGGGTTTTCGTCGATGCAGACACGCACGAGTGCCGCTGGGGTGGACGGCAGGACAGCGAGGGCCATGTGTGTGGGCCGTATAACTGGACCAAGGATGAGCAGCGCATCACGCTGCAGGGTTGGGAGGGGTGGCTTGCAGTACGACGGCCAGATGACGAGGAACGAGAACAGGAAGAGCGGGGCCTAGGGATCGCTGAAGGACAAGGGATTTGGCGACTGTACTTTGACGAACACGACGACGGAGCAGATCTCCACCCAGATTCCCAAGTATTAGAGATCTGTTTGCAGAGGGTGCCAGCGGAATCGTGATGATGTAATTGTGCAGACATTGAGAGGAGATCACAATTACTGGCATTCGAGATGCGATAATGGCCTACGGAACTTCGGTTAGAGACAATTATTTGTCTACTTTCCCGTCGTGTAGGCTCCCCGAGTCATTCGAACCCCACGCTTGTCCAGCCACCAAGCGGTCCAAGCGGTCGATACAGGATACCGATATCGCTAAGTTCGAACAGGGTTTATTTAACTATATAACAAACCACAATGCCTAGCCAATTGACAGAGTCATTGCGTAGGTTAGAAACTGACCGAGGCGGCCTTAGTTATCTAGTGGCTAGTGGAAATAATTAACGTATTCCCCGGCCAAGCTAGTATGTTTTCAATACACCTACTGTAGTTTGACAACTTTTATACTAGTTTATAACCTAGAGAGCGAGCTGCGTATTTTACACATTATAATACAGTAGTGGTTCGAATAGATAGAAAATGGATCAAGCTTTTATCCACGCGAGACGCACCTGTCGGTGTTACCGACCGCCATTTATTCCCCCCTGCATATATCGCTGCAACTCTCCACGACGCTATGGTTTTATGTATAGTAGTACATCCTTATTTCTCTTATCGCCTATATATCATTGTACTCGGAGAGAAGAGTCCCCCTCTCCACTCGACCCAAACAGTATGGCTGGGGGTGGTAACCTCTGGTTGGAAGAACTTATTAAGGGAGTCGGAACTTCCGTATTAGGAATTTGCACAGGATGAACATAGGATTAGGAATAATTGTTTCCAATAAAGCACTTACCAAGAGGAGTAAAGCCGCAGATGGGTATGGTTTAGGTTATAAATTGACGTGACCGAAATGTTGGCTGTTAGGACTAGGTTTGTAGAGTATTAGCTTACTAAAACGTCTGTAGTATCCATACAATTCTCCGATCCTCTGATCGAGTTGAAAAATATGCACTGTGAAATATAAACAGACAATCACCCTGCGTATATCGTACCAGTCTGGTGGCGATGACAGCTTTGGAGGATTGTTAGTACATGAACAATTGATCGCATGGCGTAAAGATCAACTGGAAGCAAAAGCGACAGCAGAGGTTCGTTCATGCCACGGAAAAAAAAAACCACTCGGAAAACTAGTACTGTAATATATCATAGACCCTGGCTGGCTGATCGTAGCTGAACGCGGAATCTTCAGGTTTGGAATAGATCGACGGTAAATGACAGAGCCGGTCTTCCCGTAACTCCCGCAACTCCCGCATCCTGTGGGGGGGAGGTGGGGGGGTTTGGTTGACAGCGGAGGCCCTGATTGGCGTATAAATCCAGATCCCCAATCTCCTTCCTTGATTACGTTAGCGTCATTAGGGCAATTTAGGTTAAGACCGCCGGCGCACAGAAGTTAGTTTCGACGCCAAAATAAACGGCAAGAAATCCTGTTCTGCACTTCAAATAACAAATTCCCAAATAAGGAATATCTGTGTAAGTTTCAATCTTGGTTTGAAATACAGTCTCCTGACTAGCGTGAGGAGCGATATGTTTATGTGGAGATTTTAATGACAGGAAGGGCCACACTGGGTCCGTTGCTCGTGGTTATTTATGGTGGGAGTCCAGCTTGAAGAGCTAGTATTGTACGTGGAATAGTGGAAAAAAGGCCCTCACGATGTAATGCACTTCTCGATCCACTTACTGCAAACAGATAACTCCACAGGTCCTGTCGCAGCTCTTTCGGTCGGTTGTAGCCGATCATCCCATGGTTCGTACGTTGGTTCACTACTATTAGCTGTGGGAGCTACCGGACTATCCTAGGTGGTGGACCTTACAGCCAGCCATGTCGGCTACAAGATATCCACGAGATTGGTGATAAAACATATTGCCAATGACGCTGACGACCTATGCATTCTCCGATAGTAATGCGTTTCATCGATTCTCGTCATGCTCGCTCGAACCATTAAAATCCTCATTGATCCCTGATTAGCGTCACACTCAGACGGAAACCGAGTCTGGTACAGTAGGGACAGATTGTGTTGAAGATCACCATCTCCACTGCACGAACCAGTGGGTCGATCCTGGGGCGAGAATCATCTACCGAAACACTCTTGTAAAGTTAGTCGGCATTTTAAAAATTTCTAATTAGCTGGACATAAACGGAGTTGTTATGCAAGTCAATTAGAAGGGCAGCTCGATGCCACAGGAGTCCAGGTCATTGGATACCGAGCCTAGGCATTGACCCAGCGCCCCTCTCTCTTTACCTGAGACATACATGTATGTGGACATGTACATCGCATACAGCTGCCTGTGCCCTGCGTCCATCAGGCAACTACCTTGCGTCCAGAGTCATTGAGCAGGACGAACAGAATGACCGGCGACGATATGCCAGAGCAAACTAGATCCCTACTAGTACCTGCAGAAGACTCTGAGTCTGAGGTGGATGAATTCTAGAACAAATTGACAGGCTGCAGCTGAATCCCTAGGAGAGGATAACAGCATTCTTTCCTATCCGCCACAAATGACGCCTTCGACCTCCACTCCAGATCGTCGGACCGTGGTCGATTATCTTACTGCTTCTGATAGTCGGTCGAGGAGCAATTGGTCCATGACTATCTGCGGGGAGCTTCTGATCCAGTCAGTGGTGTACACTCCTCCTGTACGAGGGCAACATTTGCTTCTGGCATGTCAGTGCAGCCCACGCAAGGTGGAGACTTCGTCATACAATTCCTTGTTTCCGGAGTTTATCCCAGAATTAACTTCCGTGGGGACCACCATGGCCTTGCTTCAGTCGATCGCGACATGATGAGCAGAGGGGAGCTTGTCGACCCACAGAATCCAATAGACCGTCCACAGCTGCACCCAGCTGAAGAAATACTATTTGTGACCCCAAGAGAGCCATGGTACGCCAGATTTTCAGGTTGCTGGACCCCGAATGAAGTATATAGTAGACAACGCCCACATTGCCGGTATCCGTTCTGCTCCCAATCTCGACTATTATTAGCTGCATTTATTCTGTATAATTTTAATTCCGTTTTCCTTTTTGAACCGCCACGTTGTCTTCTTTTTGCAAACTCTCGGGATATTTTCAGGCCCCGAGAGACACCTCGACCGAGCGCAGCGTTTCTCGTAACTATTCATTCTACAGTCGAGCCTTGACGTGCCGTCAGCGCTCAAGTACAGGTTCCGCATCTAGCGAACGACGTACATACTATTACGGATTTTCCAGCTGTCGCCGATTCTACAGGGCCTTGTGTTGCCATACTTCAGGTGAAGCGTCCACTGAGCAGTATACAGCCTCCTGTGGACTATTCAACAGTCGGTTCTGCAGAGTCTTGTGTTGTTGCCACACTTCACAAGAAGCCTCTAGCGAGTGTGACATTCCGCCGCGGCCTACACTTGATACCAACGTCCCTCAATCTTCTCCTACTCCCGAAAAGCCATTAACTACCCAGACCCTCTCCGAAGCCCGGTCACTTCCAAACCCCGTACCTGAGCCTAATCCAAAACCCATTGGAACTTCAGAACCCAGCATGGCCCCCTCAATTCTGTCCCCTACTCCTTCCGCCACTCCTGGTCTTATGTCCCCTGGCTCCAGAAGAGTCTCGGGCTTCCAGGACAGCGATACCCTCTCTAACGGCAGCTTGACGCAGTCGTTTTTCTCTCGCAGAGTGAGCTCTAGGAAATTCAGTAAGCAGGAGACCACCAGCGTCTCCAGCTATGTGTCCTCCCTCAAACGCCAAAGTGGTGATGAGCTAGGCCCTGCCACCTCTTCACAGCTCTTTAACGTCTCGCACGCATCCCTTATGGATTGGATTCGCAACCAGCGGATGACCCTCCTGCCTCCTGAGGGCAGTGACTACGACAAAGTGCTGGCATGGGCTGCGCTCTTTGTGGGGCGTTTGAACGAATTTGACCTCGCTATAGACGAGTTCGCGGGTGAGAGTGAGATCGCGGCTCAGATGGCATATGGCTACTGCGCCATGTTGCTTGATGTAAGCTTCCACAAGCTCCTATTGTACGCTTTTCAGGTGGTATAGGCACTAACGAATTCTATAGCTCGGCAGGGAAAATGCGCGCGCCCTTATGACTTCCTTCGGCTTCTTCTATAACATTTCAATGAGCCTGGTCAATCTCCTTGACCGCACGGAGCTGTTCACTGTCAACCATGAAATCCGTGAGCTGTTGGGTCAAGCCCTTGGAGACCTTGTAACCCTCGTCGCCAGTGTTTCCATTCACTTCCACAAGGCCATCCGTGGACTAAGCGGCTCGTCTGTGTCGGTCGATCTCTACCGAACATTCTCGGGCCAGATTCAGACTTTCCGCCAACGCTGCGAGAAGGTCGCTCTATTCATGTGGAGACACCAACTCCTTAAGGAAAACGTGGATGTGGAGAGAGGTATGCGTTCATCTCCCCAAGTCAATGAATTTTATCAAATACTGACTGTATCAGTGTCCGAGATTCACTCCATTAGATCCTGGCTTTCGCCCGACGACCGCGTTCTCACCAATGTCGCGGAGACGACCTCCCATCTCGCCCATGATCGTGAGGAGTTGACCTGTCTCTGGATGGGGCAATACCTCGTTCGGTTCCTAAAGAGCCCGCTCAAGACGCTCTCTATAGCGGGCAAGCCTGGATCCGGCAAGACGGTGTTGGGCTCGGTGATCGTCGATAACTTGCAGCACCCCATTAGCGGTGTTCATTACAACGTGTTATTTGTCCCGATCAGTAAGTGATCAATTGTGAGTCTGATGGAATGATCTGGTCCCAACTAATGCACTTATTTTGAAGACGCTAGAATTCCTGCAGAGACAACCCCTCGTGCAGTCGCCCGCACCATTCTTAGCCAGCTCTTTGCACTGCGTATTGGTAACGTCCAGCTCTTCCATATCCTGACAGGAGCCTTCGAGCGCAGCAAGTTTATTACAAGCGAGGATGAATATGACAACCTCTTGTGGAACACTCTCGAAAGCGCTCTCGCGGCTGTCCTCTATGGCGCGAATCCTCTTGTCATCGTTGTAGATGGCATCGATGAGTCTACCTGTGGAGAGGCTGCTCTTTTGAAGAAGCTCACTTCCGCTGCCGCAAAAGGACCCAATGTCAAACTGATTACTCTTGGAGCGGAACGGCCGCAAGAGACACAGGCAGAGGGTCAAACTTGCGTGCAGATCACCGAAGATCTCATTTTCGATGATATTTCTGCAGTTGTCCGAAGCCACTTTACGCCGAAGTCGGCTTTCGCCGAGTTGGATGAGATGGAACGAGAGACTGTTGTCAGCCGCATCACCGAAGCTTCAAACGGATCCTTCCTGTGGGCTAAGCTCGCTACTAAGTACCTTCGCAGTGAGTCCAAGCCTGATGGTCTTCGCAAAACTCTGGATGCCCTGATCAAGTCCAAGCCAAGCGTCTACGACTTTGTACTCCAGACTATACAGGGGTCCAAGGTAACTGCGGAAGCCAAGCAAATGTTGCTTTGGCTGGCGACCGTTGAGCGTCCGTTGCAGGTAAAGGAGTTGGCCACTCTTGCCTCGGTTCAGGTCGACAAGCAGTTGGTTCCGGAGAAAGAGGTTGATGTTCTAGACATCCTCTTGCCGCTCAATAGCCTCATTTTCCTCCAGGATGACCTGGTCTACCTTCGCCATGGCTCAATTCGTGCTGCCGTGTTGGAGGCGTTCTCGAAGGGCAAACTCACAACGACTATTAAGGACCGTCATGCTGACTTAGTGACTAAGCTGCTGATCTACATTAAGGCCACCGTGACTGAGCAGCGTGAGCCCTCGATCACATCATTGGACTGGCATAACACCAATATTCTCCTTAATAAGAACATTCTTCTTGACTTCGCGCTGAGATACTGGCCCCTGCACTTCCGGAACACTTCTATCTTCCAGAAGGACGGCCCCGTCGGTGCTTCGAAGGAGTTCGCTAATATCCTGCCTACTTCGACCACCGTTGTCCAGCTCCAGAACACTCTCTGGGAGAAGTACCCCACCGCCGTTCTCCTCTTCTACCGTAATGCGGTCACTAGCGTATTCCGCCAGATTCTGACTACCAACAATGCCGTGACTCTCCAGTGCACTATCTTCCTGGCTCAGCTGTACCAGCAGCTGGGCAAGGTTCCTGAAGCCGCTCCGCTGTTCTACCAGGCTGCCATCACGAGCAACACCTTGTTGACTACTCGCAGTATCGTGACAATGCAGTTGATGCGCACCTTCCTCGACGTTACTGTCGACCAAATGACCACTTCTAAGACGGATATCATGGTCAAGAGAGAAGAGTGTCTCAAGGTGCTGGTTGAGTGCTACAAGGTCCAATATGGCCAGACCTCCGAAAGTGTTGTCACTATTCTTAGGGAGCTTTATCAGCACTACTTGATGATCAAGGAAGAGAAGATCGCTCAGGAGATCATGATTTCAATCCAGAAAATCACCCAGACCGACTACGATGGAGGCGATGGCACAACTGGCCATCTTAGTGTGAAGCTTACATCTCGCGAGGACAAGGATGTCGCTGAGACCGGAGCTCTTGTCCTGGACACGGAATACGATGAGAAGCTTGAAGCCACTCACTTTGACTTCGAAGCATCTCTAAGCGCCGCCGAGCACTATATCTCAGAGGGACGCTATGAGCTTGCCGAGCGTACCTTTGTTGAAATCTGGCAGCACGCGTCCAAAGAGATGCACGAAGAGTGGAAGATGAAGTCTATCCTTCGCTATTCCAAGTTCCTCAAGGAGCAGAAGAGGGACTACGAGGCCTCGTCAGTCCTATCTGGCTTCTGGCAAGATACCCAGCAGAGCAACACTACTATTAGTGAGAGTTCTGCTTCGTACTTCCACGAGATTGCGAAAGTAATGAAGACCGTTGGACTGACCACGGTGGCCCTATCGATCTTCAAGAGCTGCTCCGAGTATTATAAGTCCAGCCACAGCCATTCCTCAGCCTACAAGGAGATCCAGGAAACCATCGAGACCACCACAAAGGAGGTGATCAAGTCCGGTGGCTCGGCATCCAGTTCTTCTCTGGAGGAGACGATTTACGAACAGGCTCAATCTATTGACAACGTTGACCAGGCATTCTTTAGCACTGTCGAGAGCCTGGTTCAGCAGTATGTGTCACAGCACCGCTGGAGAGACGCCACACGCCTGATTAAGCGCGTCCTACAAGGTATCTGGCCATCTCTCTTCGCCGTCTCGCTCGTGGACGTCTCACTTCCCTCTAAGCACGTCGAGAACTGTGTAAATCTTGCGAAGCGTCTATGCCAGTGCTACCGTACTCGCCGTCGTTCCACTAAGGAGCAGGATATTCGTGTCCGTATTTACCGCTCCCTACGCTCTGGACGCAAAGTTGAGGACAAGCTTCGTCAGCAGACTACCACAGAGTTGCTTCAGTTCTTCGAGATGAAGTCACAGACCGACTTGGTTATTAATGTCCACAAAGAACTCCTTAACGACTATATTGAGCACTATGGCCCCGAACATCCCATCGTTGTGAAGCAGCTTTGGATTCTTGCTGAGAAAACCCGTCCACGCCCCGTCTTCCTCGACTACTACCAGCAGATTATCCAGATTCTAAACAAGGACTCCAAGATAAGTCATCCGGAGGCATTCGAGCCCCTTGTGCTCGTCGCAACCGAGCTATGGAATCAAAGCCGTTACTCCGACGCTTTGAATCTTTATCGGGTCATCTTCACTACCTTCCTAGAGAAGGACAGTCTAAGCCAGAAGTTCAAGGACTACAACTTTGTGCAAGAGATCTTTGACCGCTACACCCACTGCCTACGTACCGTGAGAACGGAGTTCACGACTCTACACCACATTACTACTGTCTACCAGACCAAGTGCAAGGCTACCTTCGGCATGTCTGCTTCAATTACTGTTCAGGCAACCCTCACTCTAGCCAGGCTATGCCAGGAGACTAAGCTCTACGAAAGCGAAGCGATCACCCTATATGAGGAGCTACTAAAGATAAAGTCCGACATCGTCAACCACCAGGAGATCTCCGCCACGCTAGACTCCATGTACGAGGATCAGGCGGACATCGTCTCTTCGGCGGGCAAGGAGGAGTCTATTTCGTCTCACAAGATCCAAAAAGCTGTGCAGATACTGAAGAAGCGTGTGGAGTCTATACGCCATGAATACGGATGGGCTCACGAGGAGTCGCTATCCAAGATGAAAGAGATAGTCAGCATGCACGCCAAGCACAACGAGATTAGCTCGGCTGTCTCGGAACTTAAGGAGACCACCGTTAAAGTACTCTCGTCTAACACCTCCGCGGTTGCTCTGGCTACTGCCGCCGCCACCATCGCTTCCAGCTACATTGCGATCGGACAGACCCAAAAGGTGACCGAACTGGCCGAGGAGGTCTATCGCCAGACTATCATGAAGGACACTAGCAACTCTAAGAACACCAGCTTCGATCTCTCGTCAAAGGAGCACCATAGTTTGATCTTCCTGGCGCAGCTGCAGCACAGTCTTCATCGAGGTACCTTGAGTGTGACACAGATTCTGGCCTCCCTGACAACGGAGTACGTCTACTATGAGGAGTTCAGGAAGCAGCTTAAGTCGCAGAGCAGTACTCTGCACTCCACGTCGCTATCAGCATCGCGCCTGTACCATTTCTTGATCAAAAACAGCCACCAGATGGCCGCTGCCCGCGTCTTCGAGGAATTCAAGAACTATTTCTTGTCTACCGAGGGCAAACGCATCCAGGTCAATTCCGCTCAGGCAGAGGTGTTCCTGCAGACCATCCTGGAGCACTTCCGCGATCACCGCTCGCAGAACTTCACCCGATCGGTCGGTATCTTTGGCAACAAACGCGTGGTGGAGCTGCTCCGCGAGAAGAAGTACGACGCCGCAAGCAACCTTGCGATGGCCTGCTTCAAATACATCTCGGCCCAGAAGAACTACAACACTCCGGCCATTGTTAAGTTTGTCTTCAGCCTGGGAATGAACGTCTCCGGTTACGGACACATTGGTCGATCCAAGGATCCCGCGCAGCAGCAGCTCCTGTCGACCTCCGCGCTAATAATTCAGGATGCGCTCCGTGTGGTCCGCGAGCTAAAGCTAAACCTCGCCCAGCTCGATCCCGAAAACCTCAACGGCCTCATCGGCCTTCTCGGCGAGCAGAAAGACTATAAGACTCTCGACTGGCTGCTCACCACCCTCTGGAACAGCCGCGAAGTCCAGCAAAGCTGGCAGCCGAGAGACACGCTGGCTTTGGGTCGCCGCTACATCATCGCCCGCTTCCTAGTCAGCGACACTATGGCAGCGCTCCGTCTCGCCGAAGACATTGTCTACAACTGCCGCCGTGTCCACGGTCCCCGCCATAGTAGCACCCTCGAGATGTCCGTCCTGCTCTCGCAACTTTATACTAGTGTCGGACAGAAATACCAGGCCCACAAGGACGGCGCTGAAATCGCCAAGCGCTACTACAAGAAGAGCGCTGCCTTGCACGAGAACATCCTCCGCGCATTCAGCGACCCCACGCTCGTCGAGCTGGAAACCAACCTCGATGCCAGCATGAGCATGGACGGCACCGGCTCCGCTTTCGACTTCGACGTCGGCGAAGACACCTCTAGCGAAAACGCAGGCGCACATGTCCGACAGCACCTGAAGCTGCTCAAGCTGGCAGTTGAGCGTCTCGGTGACTGGCCTAAGGACTACAGCGAGTACCAGCGGTTGAACGCGGACGTGGTCCAGCAGTTCCCGACAGAGACGAAGGGTGTTGATGGTGTCGACAAGTGGAACCTCAAGTCTTTCGGTGGCGGCAAGGCAGAGAGTAATGAGGACTTGGTGGATGTGGAGGTCAACGACTGGAGATTGTTTGAGACTCGGGAGCTGGTGGCTAACGGCCAGTAAGCGCACCACTGTGTTGGTGTAAAGGAGGAGGTATTGTGAAAGATTCATGGGTTACGTTCTTTCAACCTAACTACTGATCATCATCCACATTCTTTGGATATTTCCTGATCTTTAGTTAAACAAAAGTCTGTTGTTATGTACTGTACCTAAAATACAAAATACAATGACAATCGATCTTGTATCTCAAAAGAACATTAATTATGTTAGGAAGTAAGAGTATAAGACCAAATTTTCTTCCAATCAACTTGGGTTTTCATATAAAAATTTTGAGAATTAGTTCGGCTTTGTTCCTGACCTGCACCAGTTTCATATCACAGCAGTACCTAACTGTAGACATAGGGTAGACAAAGTGAAGGGAAGTAGCTGGGAGGGTAGCCTAAGGGGATTGTCGAGTTCGGCTGCACCGAGTGTTTTGGCTTGATGTATTGATCTTCTATTTCCCACCACTCTCTTACACAGTATGTTTCAAGATTCAGAAATAGAAATGAATATATATTTACCACATAGGCGGAGTAGCAACTCCGCAATTTTTGCAGGATGCGAAAACAACTCGGGGACCTATATGTTCGAGCACAACTACGAATACGGAAATCCTGTAGGTCACCTAGTAGACCTGGTCAACTTTGTCTTGCGTTGCGCTCAGTAGATGACTGCATTTCATTGAGTTGTAAGTGTATGATGGTGTATCTCAAAGGTGGTAAACATAAGTTTGTGAGTACAGAGGACCGATTGCATAGTTTTCTAGAGATAGGGACATCCAGCTGATAATATGGTATGCTATTGTAGTGGCCAATACTAGCGAGGTTGACGAATTGCAAGTCCAACGCCCACCAAGGCTTCACCAAGTGTTCCACCATATTAGATAAAGCACCATGCAATTGCCAGCGTCACCCTAATAAATTCATCTCCAGGATGCTGAGGGGTATACGAAGAACTGATAACAGCAAAAATCTCAATACAGACCACAGAAAGGTCACTTGAACTTAGCCAGGTAGAACAAGCAATTCAAACAAGTAATGAGACCCGGATAAAAGGTTCCCCAAAGCAACAACTCGATATCAAACAAAACATGTCCGTTTCGCCGGAGCAACATGACCATAGAAGTACAGAGAGCTTGTCGTCAAGAATAGCAAAACCAGTCGTTTATAATCATACCGCATTCAATAGAGGGAAACAACTCTCTTTTCTGCTTTTCCTGCCAGCGCTAAGAGGTTAGCTGTGTTACTAACCCAGATTCTGCCAAGCATACCTGAAATCCCTTACCTGACAGTTACAATTGTTGATCAAACGTATCAAACAATCATCTGCGCGACTCCTTGACCTCCCAAAGTCTTGCTCCCAACGAATTCTTGGTTTTTAAGTCCGGCGAGGGCATAGAAGAGACTGGCGATAAGAAGTACAACAGCCGCAGCAATTAGGCTGGATGGTCCTACAACCAGGCTGACCCATTGCACGGCACTCATAAGGACATACATCGCAGCACGCATGTAGTTTGTAGTGAAACGACGTATGAAAGCATCGAATTTGGACGAGGTAGGGCATATTCTAAGCAGGAACGGGATTTCGATAAAAAGGATAATAAACGAGCATACACTGTGTGCATGAGCTTCTTTCTAGGGTCAATAGGCGGACTTGGGAAGAGCTACTTACAGGCATATTATGCTGAAAATCATAAGCAAGCTGAACGAGAAAATGTTGGCGATCCCAAGAGCGAAGCACAGAACGATGCACACCACACCGGTCCTAAATAATCGAGTTAGCTAATATCCTTCAATAAAGAATGACACGGTGATGCTAGCTCCGCGCTGGTTTCGTGTGGTATGTTGTGGTATTCCATATATCCAGGCAGCAACCAAGTTGGTTTCTCGAGGGAGTGTAGGATCGTGTTGAATGTATCGCGGCGACAAGGGAAGACTATAATTACTAACCATTGGCCATAGATACCTAATCAGAGAGTAGAGTATCAGCATCTTCAATGTATTCGGGTTGATTCATGTGAAGCCTGAAAAACGGGAAAAGCTCAGAGCTTACTGAAGTTTCGTGAGCGGAACTCTTCAGCCAGTGTCATGATGAATAACAGATTTCAGTCGGCCTTAAATTGTGGGAGTGGAATCGCGTTGGAGTGGGGAGGGAGAAGGTAGGGGAAGCGATGTTGTTGTGGATTTACTGCTAAGAGTAGAAGCAACTGATTGACAGATGGAAGACAGATAGCCGTGTTGATCCCCTACCGCCTTCGGCAGAATTATCCATTATCTACTTCAGTCTTCGCTTCTCTTCATATTATTCTGCTTGAAATATCCCTGATGCCTAATATACTTTCCCTAGTTGGTTTTGAGAGCTAAATTGTTTTCCTATTTACTTTGTTAAGTGCTTAAACTACTGTACATTGACTCATGGACTCGCCATCCAAACACCGACGCAATGTCTCTAGATGTGAGAACCAATTCAAGTTAAACACCATTATCAAATCCACAGAGCTTCGCTAACTCAATCTAGCCTCGCGGCCACGTGCCTCGACTAAGGGTCCTTTAGATGAGCCGGACGAGTGAGACCTTACACAGTAAATCCGGGCAGAACGTAGCTAATAGCCACTCAGGCCCTTAGTCTCCGAGAGCTTAAACACTCCGTCTGCGTCTCGAGCAGGTCTTCCTGGCCATGGAGAAGCTCACACCTCTTTCAGTGCTTTGGATCCCCTATCAGATGAAATGTCTCTTGATATAGGGAAGGATCTATCATATCTGCTTCGATATGACCTATATCATTCTCTTTCGCAAATTGATATCCCTCCTGCACTACGATCTGAATTCGTTACTTTGACACCAGACGAGCCTTTATCTACGTCGCTTAATACGCTTGAAAAACTACTAGCTGAAGGTCACTTTCTGCTTGCCGCTTACCTCAGTGGGGCTATCTTGACATCCTCGTTAATATCGCCGACGGACGTCAAAGTGGTCTTTGCGCTCTTTTACACACGCTTAGTATGTCTGGAGCTATCAGGAAATACAGTTCTTGCAGCACAAGAATCTAAAGCCCTCGAAGACTTGAGTTCTACTTTCTACTATGTCCCTCCGAGTCTCGAGACCGCGGATGCTGGAACTGGTGGTGCGAAGAATGATACCCGGCTAAGCTACCCACGACATATTGTACCATGGCCACTCCGGGTCCTTGCAGTGAGACTGCAGAATATAGGATTCGGAGACTCCCGCAGAGGCGTTGCGGGTCTGTATGAGCTCGGCATGGAAGCACGAAGAGAAATAATGCGGCCTGGGATTGGGCAGGAAGAGCGAAATATATGGAGGGAGAGATTGGGAGACCTTGGGATTAGGACTGTAAATGCGCTGGTAGAAATGGGTGATTTCGATGCCGCCAAGAGAACACTGAACAGTCTCGGAACAAATACTACAGAGAGGGGAACGCACAAAATGAGGAAAGCCCTTTTGCTACTTGTTATCGGGGACCTTGTTGCTGCGAGGAAGGTTTTTGAGGGGTCAAGCGATTCGAGCAGTGCGATGTTCACACCGCTTCTTAGCATGGCTGAAGGTCGCTATACGGATGCCGTAGGCGAATGGCGAGCTCTTTTGGAGGCTGAGACACAGAGGCCAGATGAACCTCTAATTGCTCAGAATCTGGCTGTCTGCTTATTATATACAGGGGAACTGAATGAAGTACGTCGATTTGCGGCCTGATGGCAGACGAACTTGGCTAACATTAGTATTCAGGCTCGTGGTCTTCTAGAATCTCTTGTGTCTGCCCAACACTCATTTTCAAGCCTGTTGTTTAACTTGTCGACGGTATATGAGCTTTGTTCAGACCAGCCAGGGAAGCTCAAGTCACAACTTGTAGATACTGTTTCCCAACAGCCCATTACTGGGCATACCAACCTTAACCGACCCAACGCAGACTTTAAAATGTGACAGAGTTACCTTTGTTCTACCAGGGACATGACTGAAGAATTGGCCCAGTTAATAGTGATATCTAATGAATTGATGTGCTATGCTCTATCTATGACTACCAACCAATGATGTTGCCTTTCCAAATGACGCCATGCTTCTATAACGCCAGAAAATGCAATCTAACGGAATAACTTAAGAATGGCTGACCCTGAGCTGTCCGTTCTCCTTAGCAGGTTCGGGATTCTTTTCAGTTTTCGGCCGTGGTTTCTTAATAATAACCTTATCGCCTTCTTTAAGCCAACCGATTCCCTCCCTCTCTACCAACTGCTCCCACGTCCAGTCCCTATCCCCTGTACAGCCCTCCAGAATCCACTTAGCATCGACCCCCAGGTATGCACTGCCTACCGCTTTAAGAGCATGCCTTCTGATTCGATCGACAGCCAGGTTCATCACAGCCCGCATATAGGAATCCACATTGTTTCGAACTCTCCAAAAGACAATCCAGTTGTCATGCATTAAAGCCCCTAGGGCTCGATCTATGGTCTCGGATTTAAAGGCATGTTTTAATCGTGCACGTGCGCGCAAGTCGAAGGCAGCAACCATATCATCCTGGCGACAAGCATAGTCGAGAATCAGGTAGGAGGTGAATTCCTTCAGCTCTGATACCGAGAGTGGATGAGACGGCGAGTGCAGATTTTCGATGAGATAGCGGAGAGAAGGAAAGTACGAGGGTGGGTGCTGTGCGAGGATGGACAGGCGAATAGAGAATATGTGAACGCGTTGGGAGAATGAGATTGGTGTTGTGGAAGCTGTGGCCAGAAGAGCTTCTCGAAGTTTGCGGAGGGAAAGAAGGATTTTCGATAGCTCGTCAGTTGCCGATGGGCCGCGTTGCTTTGGTGATGTCGTCGATCCTGGGGGGTTCTTTGTCACATCGCTTGATGAACTTGTAGGAAGAGATGCCCATGCTGCATCTAGGTCTTTAGAATGATGGGCGCAGAAGCTAAGATATCGCTCGACAATCTTGTCAAAGTAGAGCTCCTGGGATTTGTGATCTAGTAGCCTGTTGCATGTTAGCGCCGATGGAGGTCAGTCTCCCCACCTTCGCTTTCGTTCATAGGGCGGGCGTACTTTCGATCCCCTTTGGAGACAAATCCCACACTATCTAGAGGGTCCTGAATCGGTTTAAGACGGCTTCGGGAAGCATTTCCCCGGCGAGTCGAGTCGGCCATGACTGGTAAATGGGGGAATGAGAGAAAGAGGTGAAGCATTGCATCATCGATATTGTTTGAATTGAATGTTTTGACATGATTGACAAGTTTGATATATTTGCATTATTTGTCTAATTTGCACTGCCGAGGTTCTTTCCCCAACGGGGCATTAATTCTTGTTGATTCCATCCCAACTTTTCATTTCCCTTCAGTTTACCGATTTGTTGAGTGTTCTTCCGTTGCAATTCCTCCATCATATTCTAGTCATGGCTGGCCCCTGATTTTAGCCCCTGTTCTAGACACAACCGCCATCTGTATTATATAGTACTACCTACCAAGTGTATTACGGACCATGTCCCCTCGCCAACGTCGTTCCACACGCAAAGACAGGTCCAATAGCAGTCAGCCGGCTGAAGTTGCTGCTGCTGTACTCGAGCAGCCTCCCCAGGTTATCAAGAAACTCCTGCATTGGGATGACCTTCCCCATTGGCAGCGCGATAACCACCACATTCACACGGGGTACAGACCGGCTTCCTTTTCTTTCCTGGTATCGTTTCAGTCTTTGACGTACCTACATAATGAGACAGTCAACATCTATACGCACCTTCTCCCGGGGTTGTTAGCCATTCCTGCCGCTGTCGCACTATACCGAGCTCTTTCCCCGCGCTATGAAACTGCTTCCCAGCCCGATATTTACGCCTTTGCTTGCTTCTTTGCCGGGGCCGCTTTCTGTCTCGGGATGTCAGCGACTTATCATACAATTGTGAATCACTCTCCAACGGTCTCTCGAATAGGAAATGCCCTAGACTACATTGGTATTGTGGGGCTCATTGTGGGCAGTTTCGTTCCAAGTGTCTACTATGGGTTCTACTGCGCCCCCGCCCTGCAGCGATTATACTGGACTATGATTTGTACCATCGGTGTTGGTTGTACCTTTGTCTCAATACTTCCCCAGTTTCGGATGCCTCGATGGCGGCCTTTTCGCGCAGCCATGTTTGTCGGTATGGGGCTGTCAGCAGTATTCCCTGTGATACACGGATTACAGCTATATGGGGCCGAGAAACTGCAATTGCAAATTGGTCTCTGGTGGCTTCTACTCCAAGGTTTCTTGTACATCCTTGGTGCCGGGATTTATGCGGCCCGGGTCCCTGAATGTCTGCGGCCTGGCAAGTTCGATATTTTGGGAAGCTCACATCAAATATTTCATGTGCTGGTTGTCTGCGCAGCTGTGGCTCACCTGACGGGGCTTCTAAAAGCGTTTGATTACAGGCATAGCGGGTTCGCCGAGGCCTGCTACCTGAGCTGATATATGATTCGGCCAAGCAATATAAACTCTCATGACCCAACCACTCGTCTGGTTGAGCGACCTGGCGTCCTGGGTAGGTGTAGCAATTTATTGAGTTATTTGTAATAGATGCCAGCATGCTGACTGCTGCGCGACAATCATACAGCATGTGTTTAACCAGCATTTTCTTTTGTTTTTCTGCAGCACTGCTGACAACTGCGGCATGTGCGACTGTCGTGGGCAGGGTATGAAACAAGAAAGGAAAGGTTATATCAGCAGCACAGGCCACATAAGAAGCTCAGCGAATTGAACAGTCCAATTCGCTTCGAACCCCTCGACGAGTGTAAGTGAGTAGAAATTACTGTGCTATCTTTGATCTCACATGGTGTGCGATCCTGCATACAGCGAGTAATTTCCTTCGCTGCAAGCGCGTTTCATTGGACTCTAGCCAGATAAAGCGATCTTATTCTAAATCCATGTTCAAATTGACTTCTTAGGTATCAGCGGTAATTTGGCATCATGGTCACTTTGTTCATTTACGAGGTTGCACTTGAATTTGCAACTTGGCAGATAGTAAGGTTAAATGGAATCTCCTATCATAGTTGCTAAAGCGACAGTGAAGCCGTTCTACTTCGGCATACGGACGCGCCGTCTCAGGTCAGTTGGACCATCGTGGGTTTTTGTAACCAAGATCTGGAGTGGTTGTCGGTGGCCCCATGCGAGGTTGATCAGATGAAGCCTCCACGTTTCACAACGGCTGACTTCATATGCGCTGGCCGTCGGTACAAGAATCCGGATACGAGAGTATATGCTCTAAGCTATAATTGCGGTATATAATCAATCAAGGCAGCCTGGTCATTGGCGTGTCGAGCTTAGGCTTACTATTCTGTGATTGAACTCCATTTCACTCCACCAACCGCTTACATTAAAATGAGGATCCATTCGCTGGATGAGGATCTACTTTAATTTGTTTTTCCCTAGAAGGCGTTTCCGATACCTATTGCTTTGTCAATCCGCGGATCGATAAGTACCGTTACACCCGATGCTCGCAGAACCTAATAGCAAAGGTGGACACACGCCTAAGCTCCGGACAGCCTGTGAGAATTGCAGACAGTCCAAAGTGAAATGCAACTTGTCCGGAAAGAATATGTGTGTTCGCTGCTTGCGGCATGGGTTGCAATGTCAATATGGATTTGCGAATCGTTCCGGGAAACCAAAGGGTAGCAAAAACCGGGCGACACTGCGGAAGATGGGGCAATTACCGGAAGACCGACCGGGCCGAAGTAGCTTCGGTGATAGAAGCCAGGCAGAATTCGTCGTTGAGCAGAAATGTCATGTTGCTGAGCAGCATCTGAGCCATATAAATTATGGGGTAGATCAGAGTATGGACACTGTGCGTTTGCCAGGATTTCCTGGTGTGCCTTCCACTAACAAGCTACAGAGCCCAGAGTCGAACCAGGGGAGATTATCAGAGAGCCCAGGAAGTTTTCAAGGCGCAATGACTGTTGACACGCCGCTATCAACGGAACATTCCTCAGTCGGAAGTGTATTCGAATCCAATACATCGCCAGAACTAAGATACCTGCCCGATTCTATGTCGCCAACATTTTCTCCAAAGGAATCTACGGTGAAGGGGGTGCCAGAATTCCCTTTTGCTATTCATATCCCTTATACGATACAACCATCGTGCGAATGTGTAGCAATCCAGGTATATCATATGAACCAGCTCAGTCGCGTAGCTATCGATACGGCTCAGGAACGGTTTGACCAGAGCCTTCAGAGCATCAAGACTACGCTATCAGCCTGTCGAAGTTTCCTCCAGTGCTCTAACTGTCAAAAAGACTGTACGAACCTGCTATTGTCCGTCTCCATTCTCGATCTCACCCTGCAGCTTTTCGACCACCAAATCGCTCATAATGAAGCCTCACACAAACAGGCTTCTGACACTATCAACATCCAGTACGGACAATATAACCTAGAGCATGAAGAAAAACGTCGGATTAACAACTTCCTCATGCGCGGCCTCCTACTTCAGTGTCGGGGGATTCTTGGACTGTTGAAGGAAACCTTTGATCTTTGCATCGGGCCGCAGAAACTATTGGACCCAGTAATCGATACTTGTACGTTCGAGGGCGATTATGCAAGTTCGAGTCTATGGATGCAGTTCCATCCTGGCCATGCCGGTGAGGGTGTGAATGGGAACTGTCTTCATCAAATTTTGATGGGTCATGAGGCGACTGTGGAATCACTGCTTCGAGCTGTTTCTTTGAGGGAGTGTATTTGTAATTAGGATAATATTAATTAGTCTCTTAATATCTACTGATCAAATAGTTTCTAGTACTGTACGAACCTGGATACTTGCCCTATGTACTTCTTAAAGCTCCTCCGGGCAAGATGTAAACAGACAGTTATACTTGTATTGCATATCAAAGTTACCCTGCTATAATATCTATCAAATCACTACCTTATCAGATTACCACCGAGTCTGAAGCAGTGTTATTTTTACTGACGTAGAAAAAAGGTACATACAGTACTTACTTACTGTATAGAGTATCCACCCCCACACGGCGTCTCTCGGTTCATCCGGGCCTCGGCATTTTCTCCTCCCCTCACGCAAACTACTTCGATCTACTTACTCTGCCGTACTTAAACATCTCCAATTCCTCC
>MVGC01000288.1:0-30081 GCA_003589665.1 Aspergillus sclerotialis | reverse complement strand
GAGAGAGAGAGAGAGAGAGAGAGAGATGGAGAAGGATAAGAAACAGAAGAGAATGGACTTAATTGGAGGCGCAGATAGCAAGGACTAGCAGCAAAAGATCAAAGCTGGTTGATGCACAATGAGGTGGGAATAAAGGAAGTGAATGAAAGAAAGAAGTGAACGAAAGAGTAGTGAAGCCTCTCCTCACCCCAAGGCAAAAATGAACCTTGAATACTAAAACTCGGTATCAACCAAAGATCCAGAAGATCGTTATGAAAGAGAAACCAACAACTTGATATCATCCAAAATCTAATAGTATACCTGTATCGTACATCACTCGGACATCAAACCGAGAGTAGAAACGCCCATAAAACAGTCCCACATTTTCGCATATAATAAATATTGTACATCCTCTCTACCAGCTTGCCTTTTTCACACCAGGCAATTCACCCTTGTAAGCCTGCATACGGAATTGCATCTGTATAGAATCGTATTAGCAACGACCCCAACATGGCACCGCCATCTAAAAGAACATAGTCAACCACCCACCTTTGTAAGTCTAAAATTCCTATAAACAGCTCTTGCCTTGCCGGTCTCAACACAACGGTTCCTGATTTGAGTCGAACGGGTATAGGCGTGCATCTGGGAAAGCTGGAGCTGGGCTTGGGCACGAACACGCTGCGGAAGAGTCTCATTGCGAATTATGTAGCGCAAAGCCTGGCTGCAATATTGTTAGTTCAGTTTTCACAGAGAAAGCGTTTAAAGGAAAAGGCCAAAGGCCAAAGAGAAAGAAAGTCTGGCATACCGTTCGGGCTCATGTTGCGCAAAGACTTGACGCTTAGTGTGATCCCGGACCATCAGGGCAGTAAGATTGCCCATGATGTCCAGCTTTTTGGGACGGAAAGCTGCTGCCATTGTGGATGAGGTGGGTTGGAGATGTGAGGGAAGTTGAAGGTGTCTGAATGAAGTTGCGGACTTCGGAGGAAATGGACTTTCCTGTTTGGGATTAGCGTGGATATGAGACCTGATATATCAGAGTCTGTGGACAATGACTAACAGAGCTCTGAATGCAGTAGTATATTAGTTCACTATGTATTAATTTAATAACTCAAACGATAAGCCGAGTATATTTTATTCCGTCTTCGAATATAGAAATCTACGAAAAATTAATGCCCCTACATCTACTGCCCTCCGGTCTCATCCGACAAGCCGACAAGCCGACAATTCAACAATCCCACAAGATAAAGCCAGAAAATCTCAAAAAGAGAGTCATAATAGTAGTACAACGGTCAATTCATCATATATCTAGACCACATGTCTATACACCTGTACAGAGTATCTGTCCGCATCACGAGCCGTGCGAACAATGACCCAATTAAAACCCAATTAGCAACCTATCTCTCATCCTTCCTTGTCATCTGGGTGTTTCGGATCCTCTGATATCGCTTAGTGGCTACCACCCTTGGGCGGCGTGGCGTAGGGGTTGCGAGGGTGGTGCTTGAACTCGTCGGCTATGGGATATTCGATTAGCGAATTGTTGCCCTGAGTATATCCAGCAATAGCCAATGCAGAATTCAAGCATTGGCAACTGTAAATAGTAGGGAATTAATTCAGATACTCACTGTGCATCATGGCAGTAGCAGCAGAGTTGACGCCGTAGAGCACGACCAGACCTAAATAGACCATTAGAACTATCCCGTGGTATATTTTGCGTGCAGATGATTATTAAATAAAAAAGTACTGCCTGCGAGCAATATCATAGCAGCAATTGGAATAGCATACCGGCAGCGAAGAAAGGCAACATGGGGCGGGCTAAGGGAACGTTAGTCTTGCACTCGCTTATCCTGGGTACTTCGGAGCCACTCACCGACAGGCGCCGGGAACTTCTTTCCGAGGAGAGACATTGTGACAGGTATCAGCAGATTAAGACAGATCCTGTTCTTGGAGGAATGGAGGGTTTAGCAGGTGGAAATCGGATGCGACGAGGAGAAAGCGGATGTCGAGTTTGGTCGGGCTTGGCGCTTAGTCACCCCTCGGATCGCTGTAAACATACAGAACAATCAATCGTCTAGCACCTTTCGATCTTAACCTCCATCAGTCAACAAGAACTACATTAGCTACAATGGCAACATCGCTCTCATCCGCAGTTTCCTCCCTCCAATCTTCGCTTCAGCTCCTTGACTCCTCTATCAATACCCTAGACTCTGGCGTCAATGACTTCCCCCGCCTCACCAAAGTCCTTCAAACTACCAGAGTAAGCCTTACTTCGTCACAATTCATCTATATAAAACATAATGGCTAACAATAAGGCCAGCACTTCGAGCTTCTTCCGGAACACACTGTCCGTGAAGCGCAGCAATCTCTTCTCGATGAGATCACTCCCAGCATCACACACCTCCTCACTCTAGCGAGCAACCACGTCGAGAAACTCGCCCGACGCGAACAAGCCCTGAAAGCCAAATGTGAGCTTCAGGAAGGCAGACTTACCTCGAGCGAGAGCCGACAGGCAAATAAGAGTAGTGCAGCGCGAACACACTCGAGCTCCAGTGCAACGAAAGCAGCGGAGTTAAGGCGGTTGGTGCAGAAGAAGGAGCGATTGAAGTATGTGGTGGAGCGGTTGGAATTACAACGTACCCAGCGAGAGAGACAGTTGAGGAAGAGTATGGCTATTCCTTGATTTCGGTGGATGGCTGGTTGGTATATGTGCTGGGTGTTCCTATGTCGTGGAAGGTAGGCCCGAGATTGGCTATATGGCGTTTCCATGAGTCTTTCGGTGGTTATGGCATTCAGCTATATCTGCGCGAAAGATAGAAGCATTATCACCAAGTACGGCATCTTGGTCAGTGTGGTTCCGTCGCTGATGGTGTCTACGACGATTATGAAAGAAGGCATTGGTGAGGGTATCGAGTGGTTATCATAACTACTTGCAACATCAGCTCGCCGCAGTCACCATGCTCATACATCCAGAGCACAACGTCATGTTCCTGCCTGGTGATATGAGCTTATCTAGTGGATCAGCTCGAACTTCTCCAAAACAACCTCCATTTTACCACCAAAACATCAGAAAAACAAAACCCCATTAGTGGTAAAGGTTAACAGTGATGCCAAAGATCTTTCTCCTTACTTGGGGAAACACCTATGGTAGTTCTCACATGATATCGCCAATCTCTCGAGAGCCTGGCCACGAAGCAGATCCGAGCTTTGATACACGAGGATATAAGGTCAATACAGCGACAATGAAATCAACATATTAGAAATGGGATATCGATTGAGCGAAGAATCTATGGTACATAACAACCGCCTCGTTCTCGAAACCATGCCCAGTATTATACATCCATATTATACAATGATTCCTTCCAAACTCCACAGTAAAGCCTTGAGCCCAATAATAAACGCCAAGGAGTAGTCAGTAAATCAAAGTTGCTCCGTTAGCCCTGACACCCTTCTTTCAGCATCATCCTTGACGGCTTGTCTGGCCCTCCTCTTGCCCGCCTTCTTCTTCCATCGTGGAACGGTCTGACCTTTTTCCTTCTCTCTCCCAGGGTTGAGGGCATCATCTAAGTCGGCTTTATCAAGTCTATCGATCTCATTCTGCTCATCAATATCACCACCTTCCTCATTCATTGCTGCCTTTGCAGCTGCACGTCTAGCCAATCGTTCTTTCTTTCCTTCTCCGTCTTTACTTCCGATCTTTATGTTTCTAGCAAGTCGGGTCTTCGCTCCAAGCGCCCAAAGGTCTCCCCACTGAGACTTGCGAGCGTCCTTGAATGCCTGTTTGCTGAATGATCGGGGCACCGTCCAACGCTCAATCTGGCCCGCTGGTGTGCAGAGATCCAATATAACGTGGCCCTTTCGCTTCATAGGCGGGTAGATAGCGCGAGGAAGCTGAAGGGTGTGGAAAGTCTTGACCTTTCCGGCTGCGGCTGAAGCGGGCTCTGAGGTGTTGGGCTCTTGGACTTCAGATTGGGAAGCCTCTGGATTAAAGTGTTCGTATCCAGCAAAGGCCACGTCAGTAGCTACCGGTCCTTGAACAATACCCTCTTTCTCACGTAGGTCGACACCGCGTTGGACGGCTATATAACTAAACTGCACGTCCTCATCATTTCGGTCCTTAGCTCCTGTTATGCGTTGAAGGAAGTCTGGTCTATAGTATTTCTGTTTAAAATGGCAGTAATCTCGCCGACCCTTGACTTCGCCTGGAATGCGATACATTGGACACACCTCATGGTTTGTGCATGGTGCAACAATCATGCCGGTTTCTTTCTCCATATACCTGCTTTCAATTTGTGACTCGGTAAGAGTTTCATAATTCGTGGCGCCAGAGCTTGAGATATAGCGGTTGAGAATCATGTCACGGGCTCCAGCAACAGCTTCAAATCCTTTCTGGCGTCCCTTTTCGAAAAGGACTAAGACACCTCCGTTAGGATTTAGGAGCGACCACAGATTTTCAACATGTTCTTTCCGCATAAAATCTTCACTTATGCCGAGTAAGTTATGAGGGGCAATGATGATATCGTAGTGCTTTCTTGGCTGGGGTTCAGTATCGTCATCCAATGTTGGTCTATCACGGACATGGACATAGTTAGGTAGCCGGGGTAAGAAGGTAGTATCCTCCAAGATAATACTGGCGCGTGCTTGCAGTGCGTCCGACCCAGTAAGCACAGTCGATTTCCCTACAGGAACCGGCGCTGACTTCGGGTGTTCAGGATTCATAGCAGCCCATTCGGCGCGAATGATATCCCTCCATGCTAAGACACCAGCACCCCCACCACCCACATCAAGAACATGCGGTCCGCCTTCCTTAGTGATCAAATCACGTATCCACTTAGTTCCCAAGCGCTTCCGCACTTCCGCTAAGATACTCAATGCCGAAGCATACATTCCCGGGAAGAGAACAGCGAGAAACGAATTGGCTTCCATCTCGGTCATAAATCGCTGTCCCGCCCTCAGGGGGATTGGAAGCTGTGGCATCTGTGCTTTTGGCGGCAGAGTAGTCGTCGAATGAGGCAGTTTCCTGCCCCCAAATAGCTCATGAGCAGACTCATATATATGCTTATTTGAGTAGTTGGAGAGAATTGCAGAAATCGGCCCGGAGACCGTGTTATATGGTAAGGAGATCGCAGATCGGCCAAACCTCGCTTCTAACGTCCAAGGATGATTTCGTATGGAAGGCTGTGTGTCCGCCTCAGCACGAGATCGCTCAAGCATTAGCTCTCCACCAAGCTCTTCAGCTACTTCTCGGGCGCGTCGCATCGTAGCGGTTTCTTCTGCTGGGGCTTCCATATCATAGGCTACTGGAATATCGTCTTCCTCATCTACCACCTCATGCTCGACCTCTTCCCATCCTCCCTCTCCATCTTCGCGATAGAGCCTATCGGGCTCTTGTCCATCATCATCCTCTTCGACATCCAAAGCCTCTTCCTCTTTAGCAATCGGTTCTCCATACAGCCGAGTATACAGTTGGAGTTCAATATCGCTCAAATATCCCTCTGGTACATAGTCACCAAACTGTTGTCTCGCAGACTGTACCTTTGCTTCCAACGCCTCCTGATTACGATGACCGACAAGAGGAGTGAACACATCCTCAGGGTCCGGGCCATCATAATTGAGAGCACCATGATAGTCATCCAAAAGGTCCAACTCATCCATCAGCCTCGCCATCTCCGCCTCATTCCTGTTTATATTATCGATCAACTCGTAGATCTCGTCTTTCCGGTCCGCATGAGGGGCAGCGTTTGTAGAAGACAATCTCTTGCCTTTCCATTGTCTCGACCGATTGTTAACATTCTTGCCATGGATGGGGGAGTTTAAAACAGAAGCAGGTGTCAGGCATTTTGTGCTGTTTCCCCGCCTTTGCAGTGTCAAGCTTTTAGCTCCACCATAAAAAGGTTGCGTGTTGACTTGCGTATGGTGATGGACGGTCGTGCGTAAAAGATCACGAGAACATGTCCGACTAGCTCTTGACGCTGAATGTCTGGGAAACATTCTCAACCCCTTCAACACGGCACAATAACAATCGTTGGAAATATCAAAAAACAAGCTCGCAGAGGAGAAAAATCGTGTTGAAATCGCAGGCTCCTGATTGGCTAAAGGAAACTGATGACTAAGAAAGGCTTTGTTCAACCCAACCACATGGGAATATGCATGCATTATTTTTATGCAGGAGTATATCATCCTAAACATTCTCACAGACAACTCCCTAGGTAGTTGCTTGAACCTTTTCCAATCCAGCTCATATCTCTTTTCTATTAGGAGAGACTGGACCTAGCATCTTTTACTCTGCATTTCTGCCAAAGAAATCTATCAACCATTGCATATGATCGTTTCAGATCTGGGATATCCATATCGTACAGCATTTCTGCCCTAATAGTAGCCTCGGTGGCTGCCTAACCGCCTTCACGCTCTTATGCGGGGTTTCTAGGCGAATAACTTCTTTATCCTTAGAAACCAAGTATTTTACTTATGGAGGAACAAATTAATATCTCTATCTAGGCGCTGGACATGCTGAACAAGGTCCACAGGATCCATCAAGCCTCCCACCATTTCCACTTAACTCGGGTTGCGCCGGTATTCATGACTCAACTTGGACAAAATCTTAAAAGCGTTTCACCAGTCAAGGTGAAATCCTTTCGGCTATTTCCAGGCTTTCTCCATCAGTTTAGCCTTGTAGGGATTTAGACATGATTTATCACATTGCAGCGGTGTACCATACGTTTAGCGAAGAGCCGCTAAGCAATTTCTTTCTCCGTAGTTCTAACTAAGCCCCATAATAGCAATGTATTGTGATAACACGATTACTTAGGGTCATTTGAATAGACTTATTAATGGCTCTTTGATGCTTTTGAGTTCAGCTATTCAAATTAGCAGGGAGCATGTCCAATGGGAGACTCTGGCCAGAAATATATGGAATCCATCCTGCATTTGATCCAGCAAACAATACGACAAGTTAACTTATGGATAAGCGCTAATGCTGCTCCAAAGCGCTTTGTTTAGTTTCGCCTTTTTTGGTATAGACAATTGTTGGGTTCTTATTTAAGGATGGACCAAGCCCCGTCTTGTTCTTCCTTCAATCCTCTCCTTGGAGTCTTCTCTCCCTTTCATTATAGGGTTGACTTATACTGTCAGTGCTAGACTAGCGTCATTGCCTACATCCATCCATCCTACACCTGAGCAAGCGCTATGAAGCTCCTGAATACTGTCGTCTTGGTTGCTTCGGCTCTCCTCGCTGCCGACCCAGCCACGGCTAAGGATAATGATGATTACGATGTGTATGTACTCAGCATACTCAATTAAATAGACCTTAATATATCATCGCCAGAGCAACACGACTGACCCTTTTCAGGCAATCCTACCTCTCCGAGCACGGATTTTCCACCATCACAGGCGCAACAGCAACCTCACTCGCTGATGCGCTGAAATCCGTCTATACAAGCATCCACACGCGCACCGAGTACCTAAGTGCCTGGTCTGTTCTTTACACCGCGGTGCCTACTAAAGTCGCAGAGTCGCTTCAGGCTAGTGGCTACACTTATTTTGCGACTACGGCAGCACCGGATTGGTACACTGGACTCCCGAAGGACGTGAAGAAGGAGCTCATGAAGGAACAAGATGCCGTTGAGTCTGTCGTCGATAAGGTGCTGAAGATCACCAGTTCTTCGACTGGTGGAGCGATGCAGCAAACTGCTGCCCCCGTCATGGCTGGTGGTGTTGCTGCCGCTGGGTTTCTGGGCGCTGTTGCTATGCTGTGAGTAGCTGGGCGCCATGGCTTTGGGACATTAGGCTGTTAGCTATGAAGGTTGCTCCTCTATCATGTATACCCTTTGTTTCCGCATGCATATGATATAAATAGTATGGTTTCATCTTGATTCAATTAATTCCATAAGTAATATATAATATACAGTACGTATCTGTCATCGTATATACTCCCCAATCAAGCATCATTTTCCGCTTCGTCAATTCCCATAAGCACCTTCAGGGCAGCTAACCATTTCATCACTTCATGCTCCAGAGCCGTCAACTTAGCCATAACAGCCATAAGACTAGGATCCTGGCTTTCCACGCGCACCTTCTCCTTCACCCTCACCTCCTCGCCATTCCACATAAACACATCCCCCACTTCGTCATGAGTCGGGTGTCGAGACCCGAATAATTTATCTCGCAAAGAAAAACCAGTCAATGAAATATCAGTCGCGAAAGCCGTGGGTGTGTGAGTAGGTGTACTTGACTCCAGCGTCCTGAGATACAATACGAGGCTGAGTCGCCGATAGAGAGATGGAATGAAAGATAAGGTGGTAGGGGCGGGTCGAACATCTGGTCCTAGTTAACAAACTGAATTCTAGTCGACAATGGTCTGAGAGAACTCACATTCTCCACTGCGCTAGTATCCCACCATTTGCCCTTCACTTTATCGCCTTCGCCCTTCAGCATCTGACGTGCTTCAATAATGGTTTCGTGCAGGAGGTGTAGTTGGCTGAATATAAAGCTTGCATTGAGCGGGTCTCCGGTCCATGTGCTGACATCGACTATATCAAGACTCTGGTTTACTAAATCCCGCACGGACACTAGTTGTTGGAGGACTAATTCCGGGGCAGTTGTGGAATTCGATAGACATAAACGGGTAGCTGCGCCACGGGAAAGAGAGAGTGAGTTCAAGCGAAGTTGGATATCCTATCACTCAAAAGACTTAGTAAGGAGTGTAATAGCATGATCCAATTTAGCTGATGGGAGTACACACCCCTTTCACAATCTTCGTACCAACCTCGTCACGAAACCTTTCACATTCTCGGACCTTAGCGATGACAAAACCAACGTTGAGCCGGGTTCTTTCGGGGCCAGCAATGCGGCGCATTCATGAAGACCTTCTCTCAGCGACACGAGCGATTCTTGTAAAGATTGTAAGAGCCATTCGAGTTCTTTTGCCTAGACAGATTTATGGAGTAAGTAGCGGCCTATTTCTGGTCTGGTAGGCACCATACCAATGCACAGTCCGCCTCTTTTTCCACCTGTTCTGGCGGAAGAGGTGGATATGCCCAAGTCGCCATGCTTGGTCTACCAAACAAAGTCGCGAACAGGAGATACCGGGTAATGGATTATCAGAAGCAGGCGGGATACCTGTGGGGAAGCGGGCGGTCAAAAGGCTCCGAATTGGCTTTAATGCGACCCACGTCGATCCTGTGGTCAAACAAACGAGCCAACTTCAAGTTATCCAACCAAAGTTGGCAACGACGTAAAGATTTGAGAAGGACAATGGACTGATCTCGAGATACTCGATGGACGAACCAACGTCACTTGATCTCCAATGCGGTTTAGTGTTTGTTTACACTCTAGACTAACCATATGTGGTTAGTCCAGAGTGTAAAGATGACGTCGGATCACCTGCTTTGGCTTCAACTTTATGTCTCCTTCAGTCCACTTGAATTGCAGTGGAAGAAGCGAGGAATATGGTACGCTTTCATCATTATTTCACTCCTCCTACTATTTGGTGGGAGGAGGGCCGGGATCTCCGGATATCGATTTTTTTACAATTATGAGTGAGCATCTCGACCTCCTCATTCCCATCTACTACTTAAATTTCAAGCAATCGCTATAGTCTCTACCTACGGACAAACACATATCCTGCGCAATTGATTGATTCAACCTTATACCTTCGCTTTTCATACGAAACGCTTTAGCTGATTGTTTCTCTTGGTATAAATTCGAGCATAAGAAACTACGAGACAATGGCGCTTGGCAGTATGTTTCCGTTAGGAATTGGCCAGCATAAACTAATCAATTCATTCTAGGAGCGATGTTTGGCTTCTTAGGCCTATTCTTTATAGCTGGGGCTATTCTTCTGATAATACTCACCTTGCTGGGAGGTGTAACCAACACGAACCCAGAGAACATCATTTTCTTCCTTGAGGCCAATACTGGAAATATCCCGGGGGCTCCAGCCGTATCCCGATGGACATTTTGGAATGTGTGTGCAATGGATGCGAACCAGAAGAGTCTATGTGGTCCATCTCATCCAGATTATCCGTTCGATCCTCCTAGCCATAGGACGTTTAATACGACGGTCAATGTTCCGCCCGAGTTTGTTGGGTATTTATTTCTACCCCTACCACCATATGTATCATATCCAGTCTAACATTTTATTTAGTTCCAATCACTACTTCTTGACGTCTCGGTTTATGTTCCCGTTCATCATCATCGGTTTGTTCTTTGCCGTCCTCGCCCTTTTCATGGGATTACTTGCACTGTGCACGAGGATTGGAGGTGTAATCTCTGCCATATTTGCCTGGATCTCCTTTGTATTCCAAACTATCACCACCTGCTTAATGACGTGAGTGAAATCGTTTCCATGTGACATTGTCATCATTACTAACAGCCATAAAAGTGCTGTCTACGTACAGGGCCGCAACAATTTCAACAGAAATGGCCAGAGGGCCCATCTTGGTGCCAAGGCATTTGCCTTCATGTGGACCGCACTGACCTGCCTTTTCCTGGGAAGCATCTTTTACCTCGTAGCGGGACTTGTCGGCCGTAAACGCGAAGGCTACATTGGTAGGGAACAGAGACGTCGGGGCTTCTTCAAGAACGAACGGTCCGCCAGCACCCACGAGCATTCGGAGTCATAAGAAATATGCTCCTTGATATGCCAGATACAATTCAGCTTTATCCTGTCTACGCCACAATTGACCCTTCTTTCTCGGGAGAATATTCGCCCAAAGGTCAACTATCTACCAAAGCACCAGTAATACACTCGGCCATTCACCTATACCTGCTTTGCGTTTTATAAATCCGTTCTAACGATCAATGCACCCTATCAACCTCTGTTTCCGATTATGCAGTCTCTGATTTGATGACCTGTTTCAATAAATGTACTTGCAGCTCCAGTTCCAATACTGTTCCGCTGCCTAATAATTGTAATATAATGTCTGCTTTAAGAGGGATACTGATTGGTTGAATATTGTTGTATGAAGCCGCTTTGCTCTTTGTTTTCTTTTCAATCTGTATACTTAAAGATCCGAAATACTATGAAACTGTAAGTTTCAGCATATAATCCTCTGGACGTGTCATTTGAATGACCTACACGACCAACGAAAGGAGGCGACTTAAACCGGGGCATTTTCATGTAGGGATCTAACATGACTGTCCGGGCATCTCAAACGCTTTTACTAGTTGACGCCACGACGCAACGGACTCATGTCTGAGGGTAGTTACGACTTCTTATGACTAGTCTACGCCTTAAATAATGACCATTCTAAGAAAGGAGTCTGGATGAACTCTTAATTCATTTTTCTCCCTAACACTCCTGAATATTGGAAATTGTCCTACTCCTTCTCCTTGTCCTAACATCGGCCATTCACCTAACAGCTCCGGATAAGCCCTATAATGCCTCATATGTCTTTTGTCTGAATAATGTCACGGGGATGACTATCCTATACTTCGTGGCTGGATCGTATGTCGTAGAGCAGTCTGGATCGCTTTGGGGTTTCTGGACAATAGGTGTTACTGGTCCGAGTCAGATTCCCATCACTTCTTACCTAGGTAGGTAGTTCCTTGCTGACACATAGAACCTTCGTAAATAAATACTTTTTCGTTTAAATCATGTGGGAAGAACATATTTTTCTTAAGTGCAAATGCATATACAACTTACGACTTTTCATTGCTTGCCTAATGGTCTATGTACTTTGAGAGGAAAAAACACCAAAAAAGCACACCTCTATCAGCGCGTTCATCATCAAAAGTCATTGCAAACGGAAACTCCAAGTAACTCTCTAGCTTAGACAGGTATGCGGAAATGTATGGCACCAAGTCATCCAGAGAGGAGAGAGACTCTAGGTAATGGACACAAATAGACAGGTCGATCAGGAGGCTAATCAATCCAATCTAAATGATACAATAGATTCATAAAAACGTGAACCCAGAATTGTGTAAATCTTGGACAAAGGTAAGGCAAAATGAGAGGCCAAAAAATTGCTTAAGCAGAGCCGTTCTCAACAGTCTTTGGTGCTTCAACCGCACCCCGAACAGCATTCTGGCCACCGACTTCCCGGACGGTGATTTGCAGGCCCAGGTCGGCGTTGACGTGGATCATTACTTCGGCCTTGCCGCCAGCCTTAATACCCTTGACAGCTAGCTCGGCAATGGGCTTCTCAGTCTTCCATACAATCTCACGAATCTCCTCCTCTTCCTCGGCTTCGTCAGAGTCGAAGTCAGAGCCATCAAGGTCCTCGTCGGTCTTGCCAGGCTTCTCTTCCTTGGGCTTGGGCTCCGGCTTGGTGACCTTGATTTCGCGGGTACCCTCGCAAACACGGACAATGACATCACCCCCATCCTTAGGGGCAGAGTACTGAGCAATGCGACGGGCAGGGAGAGCGGTCTCGGCATGCAAAAGAGGCTTGAAGTCGAGATTGTCGCCAGAAACGAACTGAACACCGATAGCGTTGCGGAGGTGGGGGGTAGCGGTAACCATCGGATGGATAGACTGCTCGATATCCTCCTTATCAAACTCCTGAACCAACGAAGCTTGGATAGCAGCACCCCTGGCGGCCAATTCGGAAGGGTTGATGGAACCGGCGGTAGTAGCTGGGGCGAGAATCTTGGTCTTCTCAGGGAACATATTCCTGGTCAAGTTGGCGATCTTGGGGGTGTGAGAAGTACCACCAGAGAAGATCACCTGCGAGTAGTCAGTTCTAAGCTCTCTTCCCACCTATTTCTCGAAAAAGCCACATACCTCATCAATATCCAGGACATCAAGACCAGCCTTCTTGACTACACCGTCGATCAAACCAGTGAATTGGGCGAATACTTTGCCAGAAAGCAGTTCGAATCGCGTCCGGTTAACGGTCGAGCCGAAATCAATACCATCTGTAAGACTCTCAATGCTCAAACTAGCATTGGTACCCAGGCTAAGGGCTTTCCTGGTAGCCTCGCCCTCCAGCTTCAGCTTAGCGAGCCCACGCGCGTTCTCACGAGGATCGGTCTTATGCTTCTTAATAAATTCCTTGGCAAAGTGGTCGATAATGATCTGGTCCAAAGACGATCCACCCAATTCATAATCATGTGCCGTTGCCAGAATAGTATACATTCCTCCACGACAAGCGAGAACAGCGACATCCGATCTGGTATTGCCAAGGTCTGCTACTACAACAAGCTTATCGGTCACAACAGCCTCCGGCCTAGCATCATAGGCCAGGGCCGCAGCGACAGGCTCATGAATGAGTTGGATAACTTCAATACCAGCAGCCTTTGCTGATGCGACCAGAGCCTCACGCTGGGCATCCTGGAAGTCGGTGGGAACGGTAACAACAGCAGCATTAACTTCCTTTCCGAGGTATTCAGTGGCAGAGCGCTTCAAACGGCGGAAGTGGCGGGTAGTGATTTCGGACACGGTCACGGTGTTAGGGGTCTCACTCTCGGTATCCCGGATAGAGAAGGCCACGGTCGAGTCACTCTGTTGAGGATGAGCTGACTGGTGGCATGGTGTAGGATCTATCGACTTGAAGCTAAAATATAATTAGCATTGCTACCTTCTTCACAAATAACCCTAATTATAGCAGGCTTACCTCTTGCCAAGGTAATCTCTGAAGTACGCAACAGTATTATTTGGGTTGCGGACGAGCTGGGCTTTCGCCTGGGTACCGTGGTATTCCTCGCCATCAATGTATGAAAGGAAAGTAGGGATCTGGCGATCTAAAAAAATGTCAGACCATGTTCTGAAGAGCATGTGGGCAGATCAGATCAGTAACGAACCTCCCTCCTCGTTGGTAATAACCTCAGCCTTGCCGTCCTATATTCATACTTTGTCAGCAAACATCCTTATTCCATATACCAATGGCTCTCGAGCATAAATGGGGCTGTATTATATCTTTTGCACGTACAGGATTTATGCGGGAAATTGAACTGGTGGAGTTACCAAATGAAATACCGATAGCGAATCTCTCGCCGGCTTCGGCGGGGACTCCATTAGGTTCACTCATTTTGAAAGATGGTAAAGAGGATAAAGGTGGGATTTGATTAGGAGGGAAGAAACGAGAGAAAACGAGCGTGGATCAACAGGCTCTTTCGCCCAAAGGGAATCGAAAAAAATCTTTTTGGTTTGTTTGATCCCGCTGTGGCTAGTGCTTATCGATAGTGTTACTGTGGCGGTGCATTGTCCATTATTCACGCTGTGTCTGGATTTTTCTTAAACTGAGATAGGAGTTGGATTCTAAAATACCCTATTATTCTCGATTATATCATTTTATTAACAGGATATTCACACTATCAAAGTCAATTTAACATTTCTTCGGATTGAACACATGCTTAGTCATCACCTCTATCACCTGATGATAAGATAACGAGATCTTGAATCGCATTTTATTTTACCAAAAGAACCACTGGTAACTTGTCTCCCCAAGCCATTCATTCATAGCGAAGTTGCTATTTGGGGACCTATACAACCCCTTATTCATCATGACAACTCCGCTCATTCTCCTGCCAAGCGACAATGTCCCATCAGACCATCTTCCCTCCAATACATCAGCTCCTCTCCGACTAGGCCCTGGCCTCCGTCTACTTTCCGAACAACAGTCATCCACGCCCTCACCTGGCCATGTAATCAATGCTAGCAGAGCAGGTCTATTATCGACCGATCCGAAGCGAAACGCAGTATCGATCCTCTCATTCCCAAACCACCGCTACATACCCACCACCAACGACCTCGTGATTGCGCAAGTACATCATTCCAGCGCAGAATATTTCCACTGCATGGTAACACCCCAGACGCCACACGCATTGTTAGCTCAACTCGCCTTTGAAGGAGCGACAAAGAAGACGAGGCCGGTATTGAAACAGGGCGACCTTGTCTACGCTCGTGTCCTATCAATTGGAGTCAGTGCTGGCGCAGAAGTAGAATTGACATGCGTCAATCCTGCCACAGGAAAAGCTGAACAGGGGGGGTTGGGTCCGCTCACTGGCGGAATGGTCTTTGACGTCTCCACTGGGTTAGCCGCCAGATTGACAAGGGCTAGTTCGTCGAAGGCTGAGTACGAAGACGGTGTTGCAGGGCTTGTTGTACTAGATGAACTAGGGACGAAATTGGAGGGCATAGGAGGGTTTGAGATTGCCGTGGGAAGGAATGGCAAGGTTTGGGTTGATTGTTCTAACGCTGGAGACTCGGCGATCCGGGCTACGGTGGCTATTGGGCGATGTCTTCATGCAGTAGATGAGAGCAATTTGAGCCCAGCAGAACAGAGGAAGTTGGTGTCTAGGACTTTACGAGAAATGGAAGTTTGATATAGGGTTTCGTTAAGCATGTTTAGTCCTTTTTCTTCTTTTTCGGGATTATATTTTAGATACAGGTATTATTTATTCCATAGGAGCATAGAATTCACTACTAGTCTTGTGAAAGTACCTAGGTAGAACCATTATGTTGGATTTGGTACATTATTTCTTGTACTGTAGTCAGGCTAACGCGCTAGCGGAAATTCCCGCAATGCGGCGTTAAGCTTCCAAGTGGGTTTCCAAAATTTCCTCCGCGCCTTTAACTTCTTCCCCCGACTGTCACTCTCCAGCGTCAATGGCAGGTATGGCCCAGGAACTTTCAGCAGAGGCTAATACTGGAAGCGACGAGCTACTCAAAGGTAAGTTACATAGTATTCCCTGTTTTTCACCAAGACTTTTAAATCAAAAAGCTTTACTTGGGTACAGTTTCCTGATGCCTTTAACACTATCATAGATGGCAACAATATGGAACCTGTAGGAAATCAGAGTAACGCTGCTCGTGCCAAACAGAAGAAAGAGAAAAAATCCAAGAGGGGCGAATTTACGAGTCAATCGGAACGAAAGAGAAAGTCGTTGCCCAACGTCGTCGATCAACCGTCCTCCCAATCAACCCCATCTCTTTCACAACCTCAGACTGAGCAAAGGTCAAGGCCATCAAAGCGAAAACGGGTCTCCGAACCAGCGCAGAAGACAACAGATTCGCGTGAAATAGATGACGAACCCGCGACGAACAACAGCACCGTCGCAATTAATGGTCATGGGCCTCCAGGAAACTCCGAACGTCCGAGTCTTCCCAATCAGCCAAAGCAGCCTAAGCGGAGAAATACAATTAACTCTGCACCTGTTTCTACATCCAAATCGAAAGCGGTGAAAAAACAACGCTCGAGCCTTTCTGCCAAACGGACCGCATCTCTTGAAGACGATTCAGATCAGAGTGGAAGTCGGCCTCAAGGACATAGATCAGAGTCAAATCGGAAAGTAACTGGTTTCTTCACTCCGGAGGAGGTCGAAACCATAGAAAGCTTCAAGCTTGGGTTTTGCAACGATCTTCGACTCACAGGAGATACATTCGACCGCATGGTTCAGCACTCAGGTCGCATCGAGGGCGATGAGTTTCCCGGTGACTCCATTATAACGAAACAGGAATTTTGGCAAACCATCTACGGTGTTCTTCCAAACCGAGACCGACGATCGATCTACCGATTCATGAGACGTCATTTCCAAGCCTCGACGCAGAAACCGCATCAATGGACTGAGGAACAAGATGATGAACTTATTGGGCTTTATGCACAACATGGAGCCAAGTGGCTTACATCGCCAAGCTCCTGGGTCGGAATGATGATGATGTCGTGCAACGGTGGAAAAACCGGCTTGAGCACCGGGATACAATGCGCAGAGGGCCTTGGTCTGTTCAGGAGGTCAAAGACCTACAGGTATATATCCAAGAGGCATATGATTCTCTAGCCAAGGCCGGTACCGATGTGGGCAAGGATATGTACGAAATGGATGAAACGCTCCTCAGCTGGGGGGTTGTGAGTGATAAGTTAAAGAACTGTCGGTCAAGACAGCAATGCGCAGACAAGTGGCGGAAGATCAGACGCTATATTCTGACAAAACGTGCCAGCGGGTTTCCCGACGCTGTTTATAACGCTGAAGTCGAATGCAAACCGCGTAGGCGTAGTTTCGATCCACAAAAAGCCAACGCTGGATATGAATTTAAAAGTCAAGAATATGTCGACTCGGATGTTGACGAAGATGAAAACAAGGAAGGATCTAAAGATGACAATGGACCTTCTTCTAAGTCTCAAGCAGCGCGTCAACGTGCCAAACCGCAGAAACCTGTATCAGAAGAAAAGAAGGCCGCCGCTAAACAAGCGAATAGAAAACCTACGTCTACTGCAGATGAATCGGGATTTGGCTCTGAATCTGAATATGACTCCCACGTTAGTGATAGCCAACGAGAGGAGGAGCAGCGGCGTGGAAAGACGTCAATTGAGCAAGAAAGACGTGCTACTAAAAAGAAAGACCGCAAAGAACCCGGGTCTGTGAATGGTGTCAAGGCTAAAGAAAACGGTGAAAACCCTCAGAAGAAACCGAAGCACATAGAGACACCCAAGGAAACACCAAAGTTCCAACCCTCATTTATATCCAGAAGTCCCGAGGAAAGCTCGAAGAAGCAAAGGGAGGAAGGTGAGCCTAAGGAAAAAGACAATAATCCTAATCCCTCTATTGCCAAAACCCAAGAACGAGGCACAGCGGCTCAACCAAATGAAGATCGATCACCATCGGCGTCATCGGACTCTGAGGGAAGCGAAGATGTCGAAGACGCTGGATCCGTTTCCCTTACCCCTGAGCGGCCCGAGACGAAAGCTACGAAATCGACTCCAGCGCAGAAAGAGCTTGTAAATGCCAACCCCTCCGAGGGTAAAACGTCTAACAAGCAGGACGATGAAGAATCTTCCAATGAAGAAGGTAAACAAAGTGAGAATGAGTCCGCAAGCTCCAGAAGCGACGAGGAACAAACCGAACCTCCAACCATGAATAACAAAAGAAAGGCTGAACCGGACCCTGCACAAAACGTCAATCCTAGTCCAAAGCGCATGAAAATCGAACCAGCCGAAAGTAGCAAGGCTTCATCACAGGCCCCATCCGAAGAGTCCTCATCAGAGAGTGAAAACGACGATGATGATGAATCCGACTCCGAGCTTGAAGCTAAACCTGTCCCTACGCCTGAACCTAAGCCTCGACCAAAGCCTGAACCCAGATTTGGATTCGAATCCAAACGCCTGACCTTGAAGCAATTAAAAGAACAAACACTCAACCGAAACCCCGTCCGACCATCTATTTCAGATCCACCTCCTCAACCCTCCGGCTCGCGTGCCAGATCAAGATCAGCGTCAAGCTCAGATTCGGATTCCAGTTCCTCTTCTTCCAACGGATAAACCTTGTTTGGAAATGTAGAGAAGCAAATTCCAAAGCCGATCTAAAGATTAGTGTCACATACAAGTCCAAGTCCGAGTTAGAGATTACAACGCGATTGTTAAAAGGAGGAAACAACACGTACGACAGGAAGTGAGAGTGAATCTGAATCAATGTCCTTCGGCACTATAGAAGCAATAGCAATAAGAAGTATGATACAGTACTACAGTACTAGATCTAAGAATGGAATTAATAAGTAATTTGAACCTCGAAACCTTTTGCCCTCGCTTCCCTCGCCTACTAGCTCAGACCGTGAACACATATATCGACAAAAGATCTAATTCTATATTCACATATATGCCATTGAACCAGCATTGCACGAAACCTGCGAAATGGTATTGTATATACCAATCAGAATGCCATCCAGTGAGCTTCATTATTACATCCATGACTCAAAGTAGGACGGATAGTGGGGGTAACCCGCCCTTCCAGTGACAACCACCAAGAAACGGGAATTATTAAGACCAAATCCCTCCCGCCTTGCCTCAACGACTTCTTGTCAACCAATAGACCGCCTAGCCAGTATTTTTAAGATAGAGTACTCGCTCATCAGATAATACAAAAGGCGTTAGTCCATCTATATAAAATGCGTCGGTCCACACGACAGGAGACCTGTGCTGAACAAGCACCGGACATTGAACTGACGCATATAGAGATTCCCATAGCGGATAGCGCAGCAAATGGACTCACTTGGGCATACCCTGAGGGAGGCCGTGAAGGCTGGATGTGTCTAGTGGGATCCTCTTTGATAATGTTCCCATCGTTTGGATTTCAAACGTCCGGTAAGGTCATCATGATATTGCCCTAATCCCACCTATGAAAGATACCAAAATTGACAAACCCTAGTTGGCTCCGTCCAAAGCTATATAAGCACCCACCAGCTCGCAGAGTACACTGTCCGAGACGTCGGCTGGATAACGGCCATATTCGTTTTCTTGACGCTATTCCTCGGCGTCCAAGTCGGGCCTCTCTTCGACAGATATGGACCTCGAGTCCTGTTAACGTGCGGCTCAGCCGCCAGCTTTACTTCTTATATGCTCCTCGCAGAGTGCAATAAGTACTGGCATTTTATTCTCTCCCTTTCTATCCTGGGCGGCATCGCCTCAGCAATCGTTACAACCGTCTCCATCGCAGTCCTAAGCCACTGGTTCCATCGACGCCGAGCTCTTGCATCAGGGATCTGTATGGCTGGATCATCAGCCGGCGGCGCAATTATCCCGTTAGTCCTACGAAATCTATTCCCGCGATACGGCTGGACTTGGTCGATTCGCGTCATCGCATTCATGGCGTTAGGGTGCTACACAGTCGGAATCGCACTAATGAAAGGCCGACAACAACTCCTACCAACAAACAGCGTATCCCGCAAAGCAGTAGTCGATATCCGAGCATTCAAATCATCCCGTCTCTGCTTCCTAGCAGTTGCAGTGTTCGCATTCGAATTCATAATCTTCGGCTGTGCAGCCCTCCTACCGACCTACGTCCGCTTCGCGGGTCTGCAACAAGACGTTCAATTCTACTCTCTGACAGTTCTAAATACTATGAGTTTACTCGGTAGAGTCCTCCCAGGGATTCTGGCTGATAAAATGGGCCGATTCAATATCCTTATCTGTCTCGCTACCATAACTCTACTGATAATGGCGGCTGTGTGGCTCCCATTCGGGTCGAGGGATGCGGCGACGCTGTATGCCGTGGTCGCTATTTATGGGTTTGGGTCTGGTGGGTGGATCTCGCTGGCGCCGGTTTGTGCAGGTCAACTTTGTAAGACGGAAGAGTATGGTCGGTTCTATGGGACTATGTATAGTGTTGCTGCGTTTGCCGTTTTGGTTACGGTTCCTGTTGGGGGTGATTTGCTTCAGGAGACGACGCCAAGGATACTCATTGGGTTTTATTCGGCTGTTTTGGTTGTTGGGCTTGTAAGTGCGGCGTTGTCAAGGTGGGCATTGTTGGATTGGAAGTGGAAGTGGAAGGCTAAGGTGTAGATTTACAACCTGGGTTAATTCGACAATGCAGTGAGCTTGAATCTGAGGGTCTCAGGTTGAGATTGATAGGCATGATATAAAATATACCCAACTAGCCAATATCTATATTACAACCAAACAATGGAATGACATGCATGTATCAAAATGAAGTCTACAATTCATCTTTCCTCCACTTAAAAGATCCTTCCTCCTCATCAACCTCACTAAGAGGTACCTCCTGTTGCTCATGAGCAACTCTAGCAGCCAAAGCAGCAATCTCCCTATCATACTCCGTCCATTCAGGCACTTGCCTCCTCGCCCTGTCAAGTTTCGGTTCCTTGGTAAGTGGATTATTGCAAAGATCAATAGTCCTCGCAGTAGCAAGGGACTCATCAGAGCACCAAGTCTCGCACCACAGCCAGTCCTGGTCAAGACTTTTAATAGGAATAGTATGCTGCATGTGATTCGGCAGGTCCTGATCAAGATTGCTCAAACTACCAGGATCAGATGAGAGCATCTGATACTGGCCACGGAGGCGGTCACCGGCTGCGAGGGCGCGGAAGCGGTTCAGGTCGACGACGTACAAGGCGGAAATGTGGTAGGGTTTATCGCGAAGAAAGTTTTTCCAGTACCCTTGTTTCCAGAAGCGGAAACCTTCCATTTCCTCGCGAGAGTCGCCCATTGGGGTGAAGCCGTAAGGTGCGCCGTCCAGATCAGTCGTGACGAGGTCATACATATCTGTGCGAACAATTTGGTCGGCATCTACGAATATGACTTTGTCGAGAGAGAGGGGGAACAGAACGTCCAGGAAGAGCATTTTGTAGCCCCAAATTTCGCGCTGTTTTTCACGCTGTGCGCGTAGCCAGTGTGGCCATTTGTATGTGACCATCTCGTAGGAGAAACCGTATTCCTTTGCCAGGTGTGGAAGGAAGGATTTGAAGGACGGCGAGAGGAATTGCTCGATGAACCAGAATTTGACAGAGTGTTTTGTATTTCGCATTACGGATACCATCATGATATTCAACATACGCTCGTAGAGATGGCCGCTTGCAACTGAGAAAATATTGATATCGGCATGCTTCTCAGCAGTGCTGCCCCTGGGGCTGGCGCTCGAAAGGATGCTCGACGCAAAATTTAGTCCTTTCGAAACATAATCCATGGCTGAGCCGGGCTTAGGACCGGTTTCAAGCACATCTTCTTCTTCGTAACCTTTCTTACGCGAAAGACGAGGGAAGATGGTCTTGCCTTGGAAGGAAAGCAACGCGACATCATTGTTGTCGTCGCCTGGCTGTGGGTGATAACCAAGGCTGCCAACACTGTCGATATTGAAGATACGTTCGCTGCGCCCAGGTTTGAGGTTGATTTTCCACAGTCCAGGCTGCGTCTTGAATTGGAAATAACCCAAGTTAGCCATTATGATAGTATCTATCAGATGGGGGTTCTCATCAGTCCCAAGAACAAGCTGAACTCCTCTTGGAGGTGAGTTGGTAGACAAGTCTCTCGAGTGCCCTTCAATAAGGATGTGCTCCAGTGCATAAATCGCATCAACATCAGATCCTCCCTTCAAGGAGCTTAGTTTTATATTATCGAGGTCATAGGCAGAGTCTTTAGGTGCTACAAGCCACGAGGTCGGAACATCCATGCCCAGTGTAAGGAGCGCCTCGACGGGCACGCCTGAAAAGAACGCCTTTGGTCTTGATAGAGATCCATCACTGCTGAAGACTGGCTCTGGATCCAAGACATAGCGGTAAAAGCGCTTGATCGGGAGCTCTTGTATTTCTTCTCGCGGATTCATAAAGATCTTAAGCCTAACTCCTGCCAAGTTTGAAAGTACTCTAAGGATCGGCAACCATCTCTGGGCCGTCTCAGAGGTAGGGTCAATAGAGGCAACGACGTTAATTGTCGGGTCTTCTGAATTGGCAACGGTTATTACTGAGCGTGAGGTGTTCCATGTGTCATACAAATTCACCCGGATATCGGGAGTCGATTCAAATACACCCTCGGGAACGTCTGAGGTAGTCGAGATAGCGGTAAGAGACGTAAGCTTTGCAAGATCGATGGGCGTTGAGAGTTTTGAGTCAAGCTCGAGAGCTACGATGGCCTTTGAAATATGAGAAATCCGTTTTGTCCGCTCATAGGCCAGGAGCTGGACCAAGTCATCTACAGTTAATGGTGTATCAACGGGAATGGGCCCGACCGCTCGTCCATTAACCATAACTCCACTAGCACCAGGAGAAAACCCAAGATTTTCAACCAGAGGTTTCTGCGCAGCCCAAAACTGGGATATTTCTTTGGCCTCTGCATCCGATACAGCAGAATTATCATCGTTGGATACTGCCATTTCAGTCACGACCTTGGTAATGTCCATCTTGCTGTCTCCCTGGAGGAATCGGTAGAGATGTGTAGGTCCACTTGTGCTGCCTTCATTTTTCTCAGGGTTGTGAAGGAAAATGATGTCTGCTTCGTTATGCTCCTTGTGGAAGTTCAGGGCTGTAGAGAGAAGTCCCTTGCCATGCTCACTGCCAAAGTCACCAACGACGACCATATGAACACTGTCAAGTACATTCCCGCCCGATTCAAGGTGAGGAATAGATGATAAAACATCCTTCCTAGCCTCATAGACCTTGGCAATATCGACAATTCGAACATCTTTCGGATCCTCAGGAATGAGCAAGGAATTACGTCGATCGAATGCTTTGGACAAGAAAAATCCCGCCAGCCATGTATCCTCCTCAAAGATACCATCCATGATACTCCGCTGAACTGACTGTAGATCTTTGTTGATTTGAAGACTCATTCCCTGCACCCATTTATCATTCCGAGCTATGGGGATGCCATTGACGAAAACAAGGGGCTTTCCAGGCTCAACACCCAGCCGATTTTGATAATTGACAGTCCGCTTCACTAGTGTTTCAAGATCTTCGCTTTTCAGGACCTCTTCAAATGAAAGCCGTTCCTTCTCTGGGCGCACATCTTGATCCTTGGTCGCGGCCTCAAAACAAGATTTATCTGGTGAAGTTACCTTCTTCTTAGAGGTAGACTAGGAGAGTCAATATCCGAAAACATGGTACAGCAGCATGAGATCTTACCTGCTCCAGATAACGTATGAGACTCGCCAGCCCGTAAGTCTCCTGGATGTGATGGGCGATCTTCAGATGCCCGATGGACCCCGGCGACGAAGCAGTAGGGACTAATCCGAACCTGACTGGGATCTTTCTCTTAACGAAGACTTGAATGGTTTCTACAACCAGCTCCATGTCTTCAGTGCTCGCTAGGTCAACAGGGAAAACGATGTTGTGTAAATCACGGCGCACTGGAGAAAGTTGGCCCGGGAAAGTAGGTTGGAGATACTAGGAGAAATCAGCAAGCAACTTCATAAAAAGCCATTTAAGTACTTACGGCCATTAGTTCGCTGGGCCATGACCGGTATTTTGCGTCCTTTTCGAGATTGTTCAACCATATAATGACCCGACCGCCTTCGAGCTCGTCCTGGTAGTTGAAGCGTGCTGGCTCATCACTTGATAGAGCTTCCCCAAGAAATTCATGAGATAGGAGATTCACTGTTTCCTGGGCAGAGAGACCGATATCCCTGAACTTCTCAATTAATCTTCTCTCGCGACGGAGTTGGTCTAAGAGAGAAAATGCATCCATTTCCCGAGGGTCCACTTGGACCCCGTTAATCCACATGACGTTAACGCCTGGAGGAAGCATACGTCCCCGGTTGGTGCGTATCTCTTTCAAGAGCGAACTTGATGCATTGTGAGCTGCGATCCTTGACGAGTATTTGGGGAAGTCTTGGGAAAGCTTGATCAGGGTATCCAGGGTGTCATCGCTGTCTGCAACATAGCTGACAGTGTTAAGTCCTAACCTGGCCACTTCTGACGAGGATAAAGGTCTAAGGTCATCAGGGGAATCCTCCTTCCACTGCTCTGGGTCAGATGGAGAGTCAACCTCTGGATCTTTCTGGTCTCTGTTCTCGGCGTCCCGGTCATCAATGACAATATAATCTGTCCGCTTCAATGCAAGCTCTACTCCGTAACCAGATACGAAAAGCGGCCGCGAACTCCAATGCTGAGGCGGCCGGTAACGGACCCGATACGATACTTCACCTTCTTTGGCAAGAGTACTTAGAGCTTGATGAAACTCCTTAAACATGGGCGAAGAAATATCCGCATACAGAACTGCAGGGGTTGATGATGTGTCTCCCAGAACTCGATCAAAAGGAAGCTCCCGCGGATCTAAATCACCCGCAACATCCTGCTGGGCACGCTCCATCTCCGCAGAGCAATACTGCTTTCCATCTGAATGTACCCACACAGGACAGACGGCGTCCTGCGCCGCCGCCAAAGAATTTTGGACAGAAGTATTGTAAAATTGGTAATGGGCTTCAATTCGTGGTGCGGCAGATCGAATAGCAAGAGATAGTTTGAAGGACGAGAGACCCTCAGGTGTTTTGAGATGCCCATCGTCATATACAACTTTCAGGAAGCGGTCATAAAGTTCCTTATCCGTCGGTATGTTATCGAAGGTACCGTCGGCGACGCGGTCAAGTAATGGGAAATAGGACGTGGCATTCTCCTCTGCGGCAGTTTCCCTGAACCATATGAGATTAATGTTCAAATATAATAGGGCATAAGAGAATATCTTACAAGAGCTCCAGAAGGTATGGTGCAGAGTCAAATGAGGCCTGGAGCGCAACGTTGACGGATGGACTTGCATATACAAGACGAGCCAGCACCGTGGTAACCACGAGCGCATAAAAGCGCCATGAGGTGACAATACCAGGCATTAAAATCATCTTCAAAATGCAATTGATCGAACGATATCGCAATGTCTATAATTCAAGGCCACTTATCTGACCCAAGTGGGCAGCGTTCAACTGTCGTCTACTCCAACAAGGAGAACAAGCATCACGGGCGGATAGGTAAGCCGAAGGTCAAAATATTTCAGATTTTAAACGGTGTTAGGTCAGGGGGTAATAATGGGAACCAGGAGAAAGCTGTTTCCGATTGATATGCCACTGAGCAGCATGACGAGAGGTTCAAGGACAAGTTGAGGGCATTCAGGACACCTTTGCAGATTACGTCAGGCGCAGCGGCCAAAAGCGCAGAACCTCCGAGACTAAAATATTTCTAGAAAGAACAGATAGATTCAGATGTATACATTGCGGTGATTATCCATTTTACATTTTTAACAAATTGCTAATCGCCAATAAATCATTAATAGTCCATACACCAGGCTTTTCGGACTTTTTCCCTCGCGAGAATCCTTCTTTAAACGCCAATTTTCCGATACAACTCGAATTATACGCCAATCCCAAGGAACAGAATCAGCGAAACCGTGCTCCTTAATCCAGGTTAACTCCGAAAAAAACCCAAAGATCCAGCGTAACAAATTCCTCCTCTTTCCCTCACTTTTTATAATGAGTGCCAATGCGCTTAGGATCGTGCTCCAAGAGATTCCGCGCTGGCCTGCTTCGAATGGGTTCTCTTTCGGGACTTGGCCTCCCAAATCAATCGCTTTCGCTTTTGATCGTCGATATCAAAAAGAGATGAATCAGCCGAGTGACTAGGAACATTCTCAGTTCGAACGGCGAGTGCAATGTTGGATTTCGTCTTCTTCAGCCCATTCGATTTTCCCTCTCGATTTTTCCGAAGCTCCCGAGCCAAACGTTCCAAGAGAGAACCTCCAGACTTTGTCTGTGTGTCCCCTCCTGGGGATGGTGGGAGAGGTTTATCCAAATTACAATCATTGCTGCCACTGCTACTGCCGATTGAAGCCGCAAAGCTAACACCTGAATCCACTTTTCGACCCTTGTGGCTATTGCGTTTTGACTCCTCTTCATCAAGCTGCTGGGATCAATCGCCGAGCATTCGTCAATGATTTCGTTCGCCGTTCGCAGATACTTATCCAGTGCATCTCGGACCAAAGGCCAGCCATTCTTCTCCCCTCCTTGCGCTCCATGTCGAACGATCTGATCTAGGATCTGTTTGTCGTTTGTATCCATCGCCTTGATGTACCGGAAAAATCCATCTCGCTGCGATTTCAAGACCTGAGGCGTCAACTGAGGGGTAGCCGTTGTGAAATCACTGACGGGAGGGAAAAGAGTGTTAAGCATAGCAATGCAATTTGCCTTGTTGTACGGCTCTGTCATCATCTCGTTGATCAAAGTCTAGTGGCTTGTTAGCTGCCTTGGATGTAATGAAACAACCGTCGAAAATGAACACTCACCCAACGACGGAGGTTAATGTACACCTGACTGTACAGAGACTCCACTCTATTTGTTTTCGTTTTCATTGACTCGATCCACGTAGAGAGACCCGGGTACTTTCTCCCCAAATCCGAGTCCTTCATGTCTTCGGGCTTTAGGTTTAGTCGCTGTACGGCTTCCGTAAGTTCCCGTCTACGGCGTGTCTCTAGGTCCCTGAGATAGTCTAGGGCCGTCAAAGCTTGATGGAAGTCGACATCCTCGAACTGAGGAGCAAAACATCGTCGCAGGAAATTGGTTATGAAACTCGGTGGAAGAGAGCAAGGTTGTGATGGCAAACGGGCAATCTGGTTAGACAGTTGAGCCTTGAAACTGGCGGCCTGATCCAATGAAAAATCATGACTCGATTGCGATGATTTGGACGAGTGAGAAGACTGAGGTGTAGAGGAGGTCTCGGGAGGATGCGCTCCCTGTTGTCTCATAGAATTGCAATTCAAGTCGTACATCGTACGAAGGGGAATTTCATAGGTCGCTGGATAACGAAGCCAATGGTCGAGTATCCAGGTATAGGCTGAGCCGTCGGGGGCATCCAACAATTCTTCAGACTGTGCCATGATGGGAATGTGAAACAGATGTGCACCAAATGATCGTATGTGATCTACAAAGTAGAGGGATGAATGGAGTTGCAGTATTAAAGAGATGTCTCAAGAACTCCTAAAGAGATCTAGGAATCGCGCGTAACGTGACTAAAGGGCAGGCCAAAAGACGAAGGAAAGTGGCATTAATTGTGTAACCTGTATCCCCACAATGCATGCAGCTCGAGGTGGAGAGTACCTATCCCTTTCTTTCAGCGAGGGACTTTGTTAGGAATATCAAAACGGATGAGCTTCCGGGAGAAAACAAGCCACTCAATGCTGATCGACGGTGGAAGCGCACGGACTAGATTCGTTCTTTTGTTTTCCTAAGCAATCGAAACCCGACTTGATGAATGAAAGAAATAGGAAATAAATAAAAGATTCTTGCTGTCAAAGCAAACGGTGGAAAAAGAAAGTGGAACCACAGGACCCGAGGGCTTTTGGATAGATCCAAAAGCGTAGTAGAAGGGAAGAAGGTCGAAGTAAAATAAACAAGAAGACAATCGAGCGAGTGAAGAGTGGCAAAAAAGAGAGGAGAAAGACAAAGAAAAGCAGAAAGACGGACAACAAAACAAACGATGGAAATATGGAGAGAGAGAGAGTAGAAAAGGATAGAGGAATACGGAGGGAGAAATATGAAATGGGGGAGGAATTGGAAGTTGATCGAAGCGAAACCCCACGGGACTCGCCCGGTTGGTCTGTTGTTCACTTCCCCCCGTCGATCCAGTACAATCGACCACTCACTCGCTCCCTCCCGTGTTTTCTTCTTCCTCTTCTTCCTACTTATATCTTTCACGATTATTGATCCATTTACCTAATATTCATTGACTGTATAATAATCTTATATTTATTGATTCACAATTTAATAATTTATTAACACTCCCAATAAATAGCTTTACTCAATCATACCTACTCAGTCAAAACGAACCACCAATTGTAGGTAAGGACCAAAAAATCTGGCCCAGGAGAATGGGCCCAACGGTTGCGCTAGGTCCAAATTAGGAGTCAGACAGCCTCTTGTTTGTCTTTCCCGGCCTTCCGGTGCTTGGTTCGCTGAGCGTTACCCACTTTGCTTGAGATTTAGAGCTGATTCTAGGCTTGGATCTCCATATTTCTCCCCTCTCTCTGGCTCACAGCCTCACAGCCCCAGAAAAAATCATACATTTTTACAGGTTGGAATCGATTTGCTCGGATGTTTGGCTCTGTCTCTATATTGTCTACATTTATGTTGCATAACATGAGCCAGAACAATAAGGTATACCAATAAATTGAGGCAGCTGATTGATCATTCAACCTCAGACGAACCCCGGTGGGTCTGTCTTTGAACGCGCAATCCGCTACTGTACTGTACCTCTGATAGAGTACCCTAGGGACGCAGATTCGCTCTTGTGGAGGTGACAACCTTTGGGTCAGGAACCACTTCCTCGATCCCTCCGATTCCGCGCATCAATACCTCTACCTACAATCCAGAGCTGATGTTTGATAAGCTCATGAGATTCATTGTCGTTTAGCCACCGTGGAGAACTTGCCAGGTCCCTTGCTTCAACTCTTGATATTTATAACTTCTTGCCACCATGGAAAAGTTTTCCACGTCTCAGATGTCAAATACTAAATAGTCACTCTTGACAAGTCCAGTAACTCCACACTGTCAAGTTTACCAGAACTGAATTTTGAGATTTCAATGGCTGCTATCTCAGTCGGAGCAATATTTAGCGTTTACAACCCAGCTACTCAGCCGTTGTACGCTGTCGATCTGCGCTGTTGGCACTGTCCATATTCGCCGGCATACTCCGACGGTGTGTACCTTGAATAACTCGATTCAAACAAGGCAATGCATTTTGTTGCCTATTTTAAGTTAATACCCAGGCCCATCCCTAGGACTATTGGAAGGCCATCACTACAATTGACTTTCGGAGTCTACCAGTCAGCCCGTAGCATAAGAGATCCATGCATCTCCGATACGGTTATTCAAACATGCAACTTTACATCATTTCTGCAACCTATTCGAGATTCTTCTTCACCTCTTCTCGAGTAACTTCCAATCTTTCGTCTGTTGCTTGTTTCGTGGAACCAATAGACAGCTATTGAGCCACAACATGTGCTTTATTCGTCTGTTAGGTTGACTAGGATCAAATGCAAATTCATGACCATAACTGGTTTGTTGCATTTACCTTCTAATTTTCTGTTGTCATTATTTCTGTCGCGTTTGTTGGCATATTACCTGCCAGGATATGTAAGCATTAGTCAAGCAATGACCACGAACAATCTGTGCGGTTGGCTTCAGTATTGTCGAAGTAATAATGTGCTCTGTGGTACTTTCCCAAGAAGTCGATTATAGATCTGGATCGAGTATATTACCGTTTAGAGGCATTGTTGATCTTTCCGCCGATAAAGGTTAACGTTTTCAAGGGTTCACCGCCTGGCAGAAAAGGGCAATTTTGTAGAGCTCCACCATCGATAGTATCCATGGATATGATATGGTTGTATACACCAACACCGTCATCAGATTCTAACTTCAAATAATAAGTCTAATTGTTACTTCCCTAAGTTTCATACCTATTTAGTCAACTGCATCTCCTCCACTATCAACCCAACGAACCATCCAAAATGAACAAAAATCCACCGCAACCAGCACCATCACAACCACAACGAACAAGCCTCCACAAATCCTCCCTAACATTCGAAAAGAAAAATCAGAACATGATCAAACTTCCAAAAAGTACGCCCTGTTTATTATTCGCTCACATACCTACCAGATCCCCAAAACTAACCTTATCCGAACCAGACGCCCGAATCCAAAAACGCCCTATCCCCCACCCACCTCCCTCAAATCCCTACGCTGGGTCCAACATTCCCAAGACCGTCTACATATCAACAAAGACGCCCTTTATGAGCGGGGTAAAGCGAGTACAGAAGCTCCTCCGACAAGCGGAGAAGCGCGCGCTGGACGCGTTGCAGATCGCGGGGCCGAAAGTGAGCGATCGGAGGCGATTGGAGATGTTGGAAAAGGGGCAGGATAGGGTTAGAAAAGAGGAGGTGTTTGTTAAGGGGACTGGGAGGGCGATTGATAAAG
>MVGC01000287.1:0-30116 GCA_003589665.1 Aspergillus sclerotialis | reverse complement strand
TGGGGTTGATGGATTGGTGGCGGTGGTCTCGGTGCTGCTTGTTGCGGTGGGGCCTTCAGCGGTGACAGTCTCAGAGGTAGCCTCAGTTCCTTCGGCTTTGGTCCCAGTGGTTTTGTTAATATCACCCGAGTTGGAATTAGAGCCAGAACTATTCAACCGATTAAACCGCAAGGCCGTAGTCCCAGTCAACCCAGGAAACGCATATGAAGGACGGGCATATGAAGGTTGGATATATGAAGCGCGAAAGGGCAAAGTCGCCCGGAGGAATAGTCTTGGGAGCATTCTCGCAGCCGCACGTTGAGCTGGACAATTGTTGTCTCTGCGATGGTAGGAGTTCGTTCGGGCCGGGTCAATTCGAATCAATTGACCGGGTTCACAGGCTTATGGTATGCAATCGATAGAAATTGTCACACAAAAACATCCCCAGCCTAAATTCTAAAAGGAAAATAGACGATGAGGGCGACGGGAGGTCGAAAGTTGATAGCGGCTTACAGCGACAAGGTGGAAGTTTGGACAATTTCTTCGATGTTTGTATTGTTTGTCAAACGCGCTTAGTAATACCATTCTCCATAGTAATGACATCTATGAGTACAGCAGATTCATGATATTATATATTAATGAGACGAGAAATGAATAAAATATTAATATACAAAACAAGAATAGAAGACCGTCCTCATGCTCCTGCAACTCATTCATAGCATTCCATATACGTAACCAAATGCAGTAAGTAAATTAACCAAAAGACCATCATTCGCCATCCCGTGCATTGCATTAATTTGATAATTCGATAAAAAGTTATACTCTGCCTGAATGCGTCTTCTGTCCATCATCCACAACCTCGGCTCCATTGACGTGTCGTCCGACGCCGGCACTAGCTGCCATGGCTAGTTTGGACTGGAACTTTTCTGCCGAATGTGTTGATATCCTCGTTAACTCGGTGACGAAGGATTGGCCCCAGAAGGCGCTGGATTGGTTAGCTTTTCTATCTTTTGACTAGGTAGGCAGGGAATGAACGTACCTAGTATACTTGGAAACGTATTTATGGAGCTTGGAGAAATTGAGTGACCTTTGCTCGTCGCTCATGGTGACAGCTTCCTGGTAAGCTCCTGCTAACTCCTCGGTATTCCATGGGTTTATAATTATACTGCCGTTAAGACTCTGTGCTGCGCCAGCAAATTCCGAAAGAACCAAAACGCCATGTCGCTTCTGTTGAGTTGCGATATATTCGTAGGCTACGAGGTTCATGCCATCTCGAGTGGAAGAAACAATGCAAGCATCTGATACTGCGTATAAGGCAATAAGTTCGTCAAAGTTGACGGATTTATGCAGGAAATGGATGGGCATGAATTCGACAGTGCCTTTTCCATTAGCTGTGAAGATACTTCAGTGACAGGGTACTCACCGAATTTGCCATTGATCCTTCCAACCAATTCATTCACCACTGCCCGTAGGTTCTGATACTCCTCGACATCTTGCCGACTAGGAACGGCAACTTGGACCAGGACGACCTTTCCGACCCACTCCGGGTGGTCACTGAGGAAGACTTCCAGAGCATGCAACTTTTGAGGAACGCCCTTAATATAATCCAGGCGGTCAACGCCGACCATAAGCTTCACTCCCTGAAACTTCTGTTCAAGCATCGCTATGCGCTTCTGCACTTTCTCTTTCTTGAGTCCCTCCTGGAACTTCTCCGGATCAATACCTATAGGAAAAGCACCACAAGCAACAACCTTCCCCTGGAACTCGATCCCATTGGGTGTCGTAGCCAATCCCCTAAAAGATCAGCTTCTCATCTCCTAGAATGATCAGACCTCTTACAGTAATCGAGAGCAACTACTCAAGAAATGTCTCGTGTAGTCGTAAGTGTGGAATCCAATCAAGTCACAATGCAAAACCCCAAGTAGCAATTCATTGCGAACAGGCAAGATCCGATAAATCTCACTACTGGGGAATGGAGTATGAAGGAAGAAGCCGATTTTAACGTTCGCCTTCGTATCGCCGATTTCCTCACGCAGCATCTCCGGAAGAAGCATGAGGTGATAATCATGTACCCAGATCAGATCTCCATCTTGAATTTCCTTCGCTACAGCTTGCGCGAAAAGGCGGTTTGCCTCCCTGTAGGCGTCCCACGCGGACTCGTCGAAGGTAATTTCACCGGGGTGGTAATGAAAAAGAGGCCAGAGGATTGAGTCTGAATAAACCCAGCTTGTCAGCATATTCACTAGTACGTTAAACCAATCAACCCAAGAAGGAGAAACAGACTGGAAAACCCGTTGTAATGGCGGTCCGCAAGTTCATCATTAATAAACACCGGTACAGCTCCATACTCCTCCTTCAATCGGTTTTTCACCTCAGGAATCTCCTCCTCGGGAACCTCCAATCCAGGCCATCCGTACCATTGGAAGGTAGTTGATTTCGATAAACCGCTCAGGCCACTAACAAGGCCACCGGATGACATGGAGAAATCATATTTGCCATCTTCGGAACGCTTAATCGTGATGGGTAATCGGTTCGAAACTAACAGAAGCCTGGATTCAGCGCCGGGAGATTCAATGGAAGGCATGACTGTCGAACGAAACGACGAAGTCGGAATTATCAAGCGACTAAATCGGGCCCGAGAGCTAGATAGATATTACCGAACCGAAGTTGGAACCCAGTTGATGAGGGATCCCAATATAGCTGCGATTATGGTAAGATGAGAAGATTTGAACAGAGTTCAAATACTGAATTGAGAAAAGGGCTGGAGGATAGGATAGAGAGGGGAAGTTGGCAGGAATGTGGTAGGAATGAGACCAAGAGCGAGCGGCGGGGAAGAACAGAAGACCAAGACAAGACAGAAAGAAAAGACAAGAAAGACGTCAGAGCAGAATAGCAGAGTCAAAGCTCTTTCTGAGGGTCAGTGAGCTCCTCAATAACGAACTCATCGACCCGACCTTTAATCAGATTTGTGAAGTTGGTAAGGCGGGAAGTTGGGATGAAAAGAGCTTGGAAGAGGAAAGACGTTAGTTAAGTCAGACTGATGAAGTCAGACATTCATTCATTCATTCATTCCCTGCTAAAATCCAATTGGGTCTGTCTGATTCCCACCCAGTCAGCTGTTTTCCTTCCCTTCCAACTCACCAATTTTATTTATTATTCTTGACTGTTTCAAATCTCCCGATTCTAGATTTATTCCTAATTATATACACTTTCCAAGAAACGCTCGAAAAACATGTAACCCATGTGTTACAATCAGCCACTTTGCCCAGCAAACAAGAGTCGAATACGAAAACCCAACGGTCTAGGCCAAGCACGATAATCCAATCCATTACTCAATCAATCTACACCAGAAATAGCCTTTATCACTCCAATCACAGCGCCGATCGTCCACTCAAGCTCCATGTCCCCGACGAACTATCATGCACGGTTCTCCCCTCGTCTTCCAACTTCATCAGGACCTGCAGCACTCCGTGTGACGCTGGCAGATGGAGATTCTCAGGAACTCCCTCGTAAATCGTCTTGACTAACTCCAGCGGCGTCCATGAACCCTTTCGTTCCGGTGACTCTTCTCCTTCTTTGACATGCAGTTTCCCATACCGGAGTACCCGGATTACCTCTTCCTCTCTCTGTTCTCGGTGCTTGATGTAGAATGCGATTCGAGAGTTCACACTCTCCAGAACAGCACCATGACCTGGATATCCACGGCCAGACACTCGGTTGTGCATTCTATGTAGACTAGAAAGATAGAGTTTGAGATCTTCGAAAACGGCCGTCCCATGGCCCAAAACATCTGTCTTGTTAAATCATCCAAAACACCCACAAGTAGACAAAAGGAAGGAATGAAAGAAAATTGAGATGAAAAGGAAAAACTCACTATCACCCGTAAAAAGCGCATCCTCCTCCTCCAGCACAAACGCCATATGATCCATTGTATGACCCGGCGAATGCAGCGCCCTCAACGTCGCTCCCTCGACCTTAAAAATTTGTCCATCTTCAATATCTTTCTCCCCATCGCCAGGGTCATTCTTGTAGATAGTAACCTGGGGACAGATCTTCAGAAGATCAGGAATCCCGCCGACATGATCGGGATGCCAGTGGGTGATCAGCGCTTGATGCACTGTTGCCTTTTCCTGGGAGAGGAGCGACTGTAGTTTTGTAGCCCAGATGGGTTTGCCTTCCCCGGTGTCTATGAGGATGCGGTTTTTGCCGCGTCCGATTAGGTATGTGTTTGTTCCTGGATTGGTTAGATTAAGGAGGTATTTATTTCTTCGTGGACCCGTTTAACCCTTTGGGGATGGGTGTAAGTATGTGACGTACCTTGTAATGTGAACTATATAAATAAATAGAGTAGTGGTAAGCCATAGCCTTAGATGGAAAATATATATCCAACACCTACCTTCCCAGGATTCCCGGCCAGAATCCTCAACACCGAAGCACTGAGTCTCTCTACTTCTGGAAGGGGAACGAGTTGCGTGGCCATGGCTATGGGTATTTATCTGCAGAAACGAAGTACAGAGAGGAATTAGGAATGTACAGTCAATCAAGAGAAGTTATCCTTCCATGCATCCATTTGCTCCTCGCGGGGCATAAACGGGCCTCGGCTTATTCCGCCTCTTTCCACCACCAAAATGTTAGAAGTCCGCCCTTTGGATTTCCGACTCGATTCAACAGGTTCGGTTAGGTGAGAATTACTCTGTTCTATCTATAAAAAAAATTCTTAGTGATGATAAAAAATTCAGGATAATCCGTTGTGGCCATTTTGGTGGATCAATAGTGGTTGATGTCTGCTGCTCTAAACGATTACTAGTATGTACAGGTAGAATGTACCTAGGTACAGTGTCTCGGGGGCTCGCCAGACATTTGAGTTGCTAAAAGGGAATAGATGGAATGGAAAACTACAAGGACTACTATTTACCTACCTTACTATCCCTCAATTAGGGTCAAAGGGAATTACTAAAGCCAAGATTATACGAAAATTGAGCACTTCAATATATTCGCATAGAATTACACTTCTAAAGGAAAAAGACAACACAAGAGTATATCCATGAACCCCACCAAACACTCAGTGAAATGACATGACAAAAAGGAAACAGAACAAATCGTGAAGAGTTTTTAGCGCTTGCTGATATCGACTCCCAACACACGTCATTAAAAACTAACGAAAGCAGGCAGTTTAGTTGCCAGACTTGCGGGCCATAGTGTTGAGAGCAGAGCCGTCACGGAACCACTCGATCTGGGACTCGTTGAAGGTGTGGCTCAGCTTGATGTCGTAGGAGTTACCGCTCTTGGGGTGGACGCGGAGAGTGACGGGCTGGCCGACGGCGAGCTCGGTGCACATCAGATCAACCTTGTCATCGGGGTTGATCTTGTCGTAGTCGGCGGGGTCGGAGAAGGTCAGAGGGAGCATACCCTGCTTCTTCAGGTTGGTTTCGTGCTGGGATCTGTTAGTTTATTGCACTACACTGGAATGTGGTAAAAGGTGACTTACGATACGGGCGAAGCTGCGGGTGATGATGGCAAGACCGCCAAGGTGACGGGGCTCGAGGGCAGCATGCTCACGAGAGCTACCCTCACCGTAGTTCCAGTCACCAATGACAACCCACTGGACACCACGGGCCTTGTAGTCACGGGCGGTAGCGGGGACAGCGTCGTACTTGCCAGTGAAGGCGTTCTTGATCTTGTTGGCCTCACCGTTCTCAGCGTTGACAGCACCGATCAACATGTTGTTGGAGATGTTGTCCAAGTGGCCACGGTACTTCAACCATGGGCCAGCCACTAATTGGGGTTAGCAATGTACATGGTAAATCAATTAGGGTATTCTTACTGGAGATGTGGTCGGTGGTGGTCTTGCCCTGGCACTTGATCAGGATGGGGAGGTCCTTGGCATCCTTGCCATCCCAAGGAGCGAATCCACTGAGGACCTGGAGACGGTCACTCTTAGGAGAAACAGCAACCTGCAGAGACTCGCGGTCCTTAGGAGGAGCCTGGTAGGTGTCACGGCCGGGGTCGTAGCCCTGGGCGGGGAGACCCTCACCAGTGGGAGGCTGGAGGAGGAACTCATTGCCATCCTTGTCCTTCAACTTGTCGGTGAGAGGGTTGAACTTGAGGGTACCGGCAATGGTCATGGCGACGACGAGGTCGGGAGAGGTGACGAAGGCGTGGGTGGCAGGGTTGGCGTCATTACGGCCAGTGAAGTTACGGTTGTAGGAGGAGATGATGGAGTTGGGCTCGCCCTTCTTGACATCCTTACGGTCCCACTGTCCAATGCAAGGACCGCAGGCGTTGGCAAGGATGACACCACCGAACTCTTCCAGGGTCTTCAGCTGGCCATCACGCTCAATGGTAGCACGGATCTGCTCAGAGCCAGGGGTGACAGTGAACATGGACTTGGCCTTGACACCGTGGTTAAGGGCATCCCGAGCGATAGAGGCGGCACGGGACATATCCTCATAAGAGGAGTTGGTGCAGGAGCCGATCAGACCGACCTTGAGCTCCTCGGGCCACTTGTTGGCTTCAACGGCCTCCTTGAATTGAGAGATAGGGGTGGCAAGATCAGGAGTGAAAGGACCGTTGATGTGAGGCTCGAGCTCAGACAAGTTGATCTCGATCAGCTGATCGTATTCAGCACCCTGGTCCTCACGGAGCTCCTGGGCATATTCACGGGAGAAGTCACCAATGCGCTGACGCTTGGTGGCCTTCAGGTAGTCGTACATACGGTCGTTGAAGGGGAACATGGAGGTGGTGGCACCAATCTCAGCACCCATGTTACAGATGGTACCCATACCAGTGCAGGAGAGAGAGTTGACACCAGGTCCGTGGTACTCAATGATAGCACCAGTACCACCCTTGACGGTCAGAAGGCCAGCAACCTTGAGGATAATATCCTTAGGAGCAGTCCAGCCGGACATCTCACCGGTGAGCCTGACACCGATGATCTTAGGGGCCTTCAACTCCCAAGGAAGACCAGCCATGACATCGACAGCGTCAGCACCACCAACACCAATGGCAGACATGGCAAGACCACCAGCGTTAGGGGTGTGAGAGTCAGTACCGATCATCAAACCACCAGGGAAAGCATAGTTCTCTAGGACGATCTGGTGAATGATACCGGAACCGGGCTTCCAGAAACCAATGTTGTACTTGCCAGTAGCAGAGGCAAGGAAGTCATAGACCTCCTTGTTGATCTCATTGGCGCGAGCAAGATCCTTGTCACCACCAATCTGAGCCTCGATCAAGTGATCGCAGTGGACAGTGGTAGGAGTAGCGACAGAGGGCATTCCAGCGGACATGAACTGCAGAATAGCCATCTGAGCGGTGGCGTCCTGGCAAGCGACACGGTCGGGGCGCATCCTGAGGTAGGACTTGCCACGCTCGATGTCCTGGCCATGAGGATCATCAAGGTGAGAGTACAGAACCTTCTCAGCGTAGGTAAGAGGGCGGTTCAAACGTTGGCGGACAATGTTCAAGTTCTCAGACATCTTCCTATAAAGATCGCAGACATGTTAGTGATGCCGCAATCGACCAATACCTTCACCAGCATTATGCATTATGAGAAATGCTTAAGAGTCGTCCTTACTTGTAGTTGATGTAGTTGCCCTGTTATTGTATCATTAGCTATTTGTCTTCAAAACGGACATATTCCGAACAGCCGAGGCTGGCTTGTAGGAGCATAACTACTCACCTTCTCCCAGTTGGTCATTTCGACCTTCTTATCGAGAGGGGAATCGCCGACGGTGGCCAGGCCGCGGGTCCCGAGAAGCTGTTATCAAAAGTCAGTGATTATGGTTCCTACAATCAAGGACTCCCAAGCTCTCGAGGACGTCATGGGGCAGGTCAAGGGTCGCTTACAACACGGGACTTGGGGGCCTATACGAGAATCAGTTAGCAATCATTCTCACTGAGACAAATACAATCTGCATCTCCTGCAACAATGCAGGTCAGCAGAGCTATGAAGATAGACATACCAGCGCACCCACGCGCGCGAGCTTCGTAGAAATCATGGTGGAAGCTCTCTATGCAATGTGGACAGAGCTGCGACACATTCAAGGAGAGCTAATCCAAACAACAGTAGCCAGCTTCAACTCTGAAGCAGCAAGAATGGAGTGGAGTGGAGTGAGAAAGGAAGAGGTAAAATAGAAAGATTTAAAAATCTCAGGGAATGGAGGAGATAATAAGGAAGCTTGGAGTGGGAAAGATTCTCGTTTCCTGGCCAGCGTAATTACACTTCAGAAACCGGAGAAGAGGACCCGTAACCGCTGGTTCCATACATACCGGTACAGTCGGTACTACTAGTTCCATGCAACCGGACACGGGCACGAGGAGCTGTCCTTTGACTGTTTAAGTATACCTAGGGAATGTAAATAATTATAATTGATTGATAAATATAATAAAAAATAGCTTCTAAACACGTTACATTTCTTTCCTACATTATACACCTTAACATTGACTAAGAGCTTAAGAACAGGTATCACTGTTGTAATATAAGTGGCCACAGTAACATGTGAGGCGTAAAAGGCGTAATTTACCAAGCCAATCATAAATGCCTTATTACAACATGTCCCCATGGCTCTATCTGCCGCCCATCCGACATGAAGAGCCTCTACTTACCCAATTGCTGCCCCTATACACACCTAAAGAAGTATAAATCAATAAATTCCTAACTATAGCCTGAGTATAAACCAAGCATACCACCCATATCCATCCAACTTCAACAGACCCCAAAGAAATGCGTCCTCATTTCCGGACAAGCAAGCCGCCAACTGCAAACGTCATAAAATACAAGGAGGTAAGAATGCTGACGAAGCCGAGCAAGAGCCGAGGCCTACCGATAGCAGTCCCGTGGCCCGTGCCAAGACCTTCTGCACCCGACCAATGATATTCAAGGTGTTTCAAGAGAAACTTGTCCATTTTTTACCCACACAAATTTTGCCCTGATCGTCGACCCGCTCTCTATCTCCCTAAGCTGCTAGTGTCTTCCGTATATCGGTGGAAAGATTTTGTGATAGTCATTGGCTATCTATCTATCAGTTTACTTTGATTGGGAAGTCGATAGAGAGGCCAAAATGGGTGCTGTGAGAAAGGTCAAGACTAAGCGCAGGACCAGGTATGCTTGACCCTTATAGGATGCGGATGGTTATGTCATTGATTGCGATGATGATATACTGACTCCAATTCAGAGACTACGATCAGGTTCGCGCCGACCTCAAATCTCCCAAACACCTTGCGCAATACAAGGCGACAAAAGATGCGGAAGACCTTCCGGGGTTAGGGAAACATTACTGTGTCGAATGCTCCAAATGGTTTGAAAGCGAACATAACCTGGAGGCTCATACAAAGGGCAAGAACCACAAGAGAAGGTCCGTTATGCCGGTAGCCGTCGTTGCGCCTTTTTGGGAGACACACTTGAGCTCGAGCTGACTGCTTGTCTCGATAGAATCCGCCTATTGCGCGAAGAACCTCACAGCCAGAAAGAGGCAGAAGCTGCCGTCGGACTGGGAACTGATAACGGCGTTCGACGAGATGAATCTACAGTCATGGTAATGACCGATTAAGGCAGGATGGCCAACGCGAACAAATCGCCAGCGCCTATACGACGCTTATGAACTACGACGCACAAAACTTAATTTTACAAGAGAAAAGGCCAACGACAGGCCATTGATGTCGTCGATATACATGCTATCTCATTGGCTGCAGACGAAAAAACCTCATTTTCCGATTCTGCAGAACACATGAATCGCACATGTTCCGAAAACCGCGGACTAATGGCTGTCGGCTCTCTAAAACGCTGGCTCCGGTTTGCGGCAAGACTTGAAATCGCCGGTTTTCGGCACAACTGTTATTATGGTCCCACTTTTATCCGACCGAATTACCATACCACTATTTACTAGCAATACAACGTCGTATATGCTTGAAACAAAAACAATCATACCCTAATTTATTTCTATTGCTTCTAGATTTTCTCTGTTATTCGTTCTTGTTCCCATGTTTCGTTAAATGTTTTCATAAGCCATTCGTAAGACGCCCACTGTTTTATTGATGAGCAGGTATATAGTGGGTTGAGAGCTGGTGACATACCTGTACAGCATTTACTATGAATGCTCGAACACTGCAGATTCCCAGGCCACGGTAAAAGGCTTTTAAGCCTTCGGTCCGGTAAGCCTCCTTGGCAACCTGGAAAGTGCTCAATGTCTGTCGACTTTGCGAGCCCAATAGACGCTGGTTTTCAGGAGACCGATCCCCTATAGTCTGCGCCTGCAACCTGGTCTTGATCATATCCAGTGGGAATACCGAAGCCCAAGTAGCAACCCCAGCAATACCACCACAGAATAGAACCTTCAAAGCGGTCTGATGCGCATCATCGTCCTCAGAAGTCACGAGTCGTTTGCAATACTCGTAAGACCAAAAACTGGTGGAGAGGTAAATAGGTTGTCGTGCGTAGATCCGGGAAAGTGGGCATTAGCATACTAAAATCCATAACCAATAGCATCCCTGGCACTTGTAACCCCTCCTGCATAGTAAAGACCCCTCCAGCCACGAGTCTTCAATATATCCTTAGCAACAGACCACGAGGAAACCTCGGACCTGGACTCAAGTTGCGCACGACACTTGATAAATTCCGTCGGAGACGAAATAGTCCAACTAGCCAGTCCACCTGCCGCACCAGCGGCCCAGAGCTTGTACAGCGGTACACCCTGTGGATTCGTAGGATCAGTAACGGATCGATCGAGTAGCATCAATGAGCGGTTATATGCGACAAAGAGGATAGCATTGAGGGCTCCATATCCGAGAATAGGAGCGGCGGCGCCTATGCTTGCAGTTAGTTAATAGCTAATTGAATTGGCGTGATTGGTGCTGGTGAACCTCGCACAAGGGAGCTGGCGCTTTCGAAGTGGCTCAAGTGTGACCGGGTTGCTGCAGGTACGGCTGCATTGTTGGGACCGGCTTGGAGTCGGACCTTGATCAGATCTAGGGGGTTTCCAATTACTATTCCAATGGCTCCGCTAAGGTAGCCAGCCCAGAAGTCCGACGACATGGGCCCTTTGAATGAGAGGGGTGCATGCGTTCGTCATTATCGGTGCTTTTCCCCTCTTATCAGTCGCTATCATGTGGGGTAATGTTTTTATGCAAGTGTATATATTTGTCATCTAGGTATTTATGCCCAGTGCATAATCCAAATGCATAACTTCTTTTGAGCAATATCAAGCAACCACCTGCATTTTCTAGGACTGAACAGAATTATTTCTTTCGGCATTTATTAAAGTACTGAAAAATATTGGAGCCTAATGATTGACTAAATTATATGACCGTACTGTGTGTCTCAATGTTCTACTAATGTTCGGACAAAAGTAAAATGGGTACAGAACGCTGTATTTAGCAGCATATGTATTTGAGGTATGGATAGTCTTGACTATGCCTACTCAGCTTAATTACAGATACTTCTCCGCGTCTATTCCCATGGAAAGACCAGGCTGATATACTTCGTGGGAAAGCAAACAATCAAACCTCCATATTACCCAAGCGATTATATATAATCCCTTCCCAGTCAGTTTATGCTTTTCTCAAATCCAGCTGATTCTTCGCAAAATAGCGATACAGGATGATTTCATTTGCATTGGACTGGAGGTCTGGAGCGGAGTAAGCATTGCTCTATGATACTAGATGGGAATATATATACGTTCGAGCTGAACAGTGTCTGGAGCCCAGGAATAGGAATCACGAATATTAGAACGGGTCATTGTTGATAGCGGAAATATTGGAAAAAGCGATATGATGCATGACGGTGCGTGGAGCTAAACGCTTATAAGACGTCGAGAGGAAAAGGATGATCAACCACACCTGAAACCTGCCGCTTCTAGATGATAGATCCAGAGAGAATCCGGGGTATAGACCCACTGGAGCATAAGGTTACCCCGCTTCAATCTGGGGCGTGGGATAGAGAGTCGACAGCGAATTGCAATAACAGAATGATGTGCAAGGCATTCCATCTGGCTTAACTAGATTCATGTTGTTGGGCTTCCGACGGAGGGCGTGAAGCTAGATCAGTCGGCGGCGGAATCTTTTCCGGTAGACTAGGATCGATGGTTAATCCCCAAGAAGAGAAGTCCTTGCCGATCAACACATGCGGAGGAGAAGACCTGTCTCGCTGTTTCTCGTACAGTATGTTTCGGTGAGATCGTCCAACAGGAGAGCAGCGGGAGGCTGTGGGGCGGAGGGGAATCGTGGTACTAGAAATGTGTCGCCTAGACTCTCCGGAATATAAAACCCAATGGTTCGCAGAAAAAGAGTAGCAAAACAGCAGAGAAGCAACAAATTAGATGCATAGTTAGGTACCAACACACCAAAATGGTCAAAGTCGCAATTATCCAATTACAGCCACAAGTAAGCATTTCATCTGAACCACACTCTAGAGAAACTAACCTTTCCAGGCTGGTAAACTGGACAATAACCACGCTAAAGCCGTGTCGTACATCCGACAGGCGGCGCAAGCTGGAGCAAACCTCGCCGTGCTTCCAGAGTATCATCTAGGAGAGCTACCGCAGGCAGAAGGTGTCAATATCCGTGATTTTTGCATCCATTGGCAAAAATATCTCGACGCATACTGCGCCGTGGCGAAAGAACTGGGTATCTGTATAGTTCCCGGGTCGCTTGCTGAGATACGCAGCAATGAAGGTGAAGGAGCTGAGAAACCAGTCAACGCGACGTACTTCATCGACAAGGATGGCCAAATTCTAGGGCGTTACGAGAAGAAAAATCTCTGGCATCCGGAACGTGGGCGTGTTATACCGGGGAAAGCACCTCATCGCGCATTTGACACACCGCTGGGAAGAGTGGGATTATTGATCTGCTGGGATTTAGGGTTCCCAGAGGCATTTAGGGAGTTGGTTGCGGACGGAGCGAAAATGATTGTTATGCCGTCTTACTGGAAGTTGACAGATGCTGGGGAGGTTGGGCAGAAATGGAATCCGGAGTCTGAGAAAGTGTTTATGAATTCTGCTCTGGTGACTCGGGCCTGTGAGAATACTTCTGCCATCGTTTATTGTAATGTTGGCGGGCCGAAGGAAAATGGGTTTGTTGGTTGCTCGCAGGTTACGGCGCCGTTTCTGGGGTGTGTTTGGAGGGCTGAAACAAGTGAAGAACAGATGAAGATTATTGAGCTGGATATGAATGTCGTTGTTGACGCCGAGTCAGTATATAAAGTCAGGGAGGATATAGCGAGTCCATGCTGGCAATATACTCGTTATAACCAGCGAGTTTAAACTAAGAATTGATCCCAGATTCTATTCATATTCCGAGAAAGTAGCCCAGAATAACCCTAACTCGAGGGGTATCCTTAACTAAAGATATTATCGGTGTGAGAATCCTGTACGATTGGTGCAATTGAAATTTCCCAAAAAATTAACCAGTGGAAAGTCCGTGCCTACTGTAGACTTGAATAAGCACAAAGGGTAACTTATTTCAGTGGCTTGATTGTGGCCTCAGGCAGACTTAATGTGGTCACATGATTTCGTGGCAATTTGGTGATGCGACCTTTGTCAGCAACGCGAGGTTGGCGCGTTGTTGACATCCAAATCAACTTCTTGATAACCACCACCGCGATTTGATTGTACTCTGAGTTAATAAATGTAAGGAGATACTCAGTAACTGTCAGCTTATTGTCTAACTCCACTAGGTATCGACCTCGACCAGTCGCCGCTCAGGGCAGCGAGACGACCCCATCAGCAAGACCGGTACTGAACCGAGCGACTCCGAACTCCATCGACCGTCTCTCGAAACCCTTCAAATGCCCTGGCTCATCAACACCAAGCCGAACATCTGATAAACCGGCCAGAAAACGGAGAAAAGTAAACTACACAGAGACTGAAGGAGGCGTGGATGATAAGAGCGAAACACCATGGTTAACGGAAGAACGGCAAGCCCTTGCGACCAGGGATGTGAATAGATTCCCTGTGTTTAAGGTGAAAGATAAGGAGGCAACATTTAAGCAGCGGTTCAAAATTCCGGTGATTAACAAATCCGGAGATGCCTATAATGCTTCAAGACCGGCACCCACTTTGGGAATGAGAAAGGGAGCTACTTTTGTTGTCAAGCCATTGCATGACCCTAGTGGGGAATTTGCTATTGTGTTATATGATCCCACTGTGGATGATATTGACGAAGAAGCCAAGCCGGAGAAAAAAGAGGGAGAAAACCAACAAGAAGAGGCAAGGCCGAAGTTGGACGAACCGATTGTGCATAAGAGTTTGGCCGATATTCTTGGGTTGAAGAAGGAGGTTGAATCTCGCCCCAGGGTCCCGGTTGTTATTGATCCTAAACTCGCGAAGATTCTTCGACCGCATCAGGTTGAAGGTGTCAAGGTATGCAATTAATTCTTTTGGTTGAAGGGATTGTTACTAAGTGCTAGTTCCTCTACCGCTGCACGACTGGTATGGTCGATAAGAACGCGCATGGCTGCATCATGGCAGATGGAATGGGATTGGGCAAGACAGTAAGTCACATGGGCGTACTGGTTGGTCTACACTAACATTGGCAGCTTCAATGTATTGCTTTGATGTGGACACTACTTCGACAGTCACCCGAAGCGGGGAAACCCACCATTCAAAAGTGCATTATTGCTTGCCCATCTAGTTTGGTCGGGAATTGGGCAAATGAGCTTGGTAAGCGTGTCTCTATCAGAACCGTTGGCATTTGCTAATTTATGAAGGGAAATGGTTGGGCCAAGGCACCGTCACTCCATTTGCAGTGGATGGTAAAGCTTCAAAAGCGGAGCTCACTACCCAAATGAAGCAATGGGCGATTTCAACTGGCCGCTCGATTGTTAGGCCAGTGCTCATTATCTCTTATGAAACGCTGCGTCTATATGTCGATACACTTAAAGACAGTCCGATTGGTTTGCTCCTGTGTGATGAAGGGCATCGTTTAAAGAATAAAGATAGTCTGACATGGACTGCCCTCAACAGCCTTAATGTCAGTCGGCGGGTTATCCTATCCGGGACTCCTATCCAAAATGATCTATCGGAGTATTTTGCTCTTCTCAACTTCGCGAATCCGGATTTACTAGGCTCACAGAACGAATTCCGCAAAAGATTCGAATTACCGATTCTCCGAGGACGAGATGCGGCAGGGACAGACGAGGATCGAAAAAAGGGCGACGAACGTCTATCGGAGCTTTCCGGAATCGTTAATAAATTCATCATCCGTCGAACAAACGACATTTTGACGAAGTACTTGACAGTCAAATACGAACATGTCGTCTTTTGCAATCTATCGCAATTTCAACTCGATCTATACCACCACTTCATTCAGAGCCCCGAGATCAGGAGCTTGCTTAGGGGGAAGGGAAGTCAACCCTTGAAAGCAATTGGAATCCTGAAGAAACTATGTAATCATCCGGATCTCCTCAACCTGTCCACCGAACTCCCAGGATGCGAACATGCGTTTCCTGATGATTACGTCCCCCCTGAAGGCCGGGGGCGTGACAGAGACATCAGAGCCTGGTATTCAGGGAAGATGATGGTCCTTGACCGTATGCTAGCACGTATCCGGCAAGATACTAACGACAAGATTGTCTTGATTAGCAACTATACGCAGACTTTGGACCTATTTGAGAAGCTATGCAGATCACGAGGATATGGTTCGTTACGACTGGATGGCACTATGAACGTGAATAAACGCCAGAAGTTGGTCGATAAGTTCAACGACCCTGACGGCGAAGAATTCGTCTTCCTCCTCAGTAGCAAGGCCGGTGGATGCGGGTTGAACCTAATAGGCGCAAACCGTCTAGTCCTGTTCGATCCGGACTGGAATCCTGCTGCAGATCAACAAGCGCTGGCTCGAGTCTGGCGTGATGGGCAGAAGAAAGATTGTTTTGTCTACCGCTTCATTGCAACAGGATCGATCGAGGAGAAGATCTTCCAACGTCAGTCACATAAGCAATTACTCTCTTCATGCGTCGTCGATTCCGCCGAGGATGTCGAACGCCACTTCTCCATTGAGTCACTTCGTGAACTTTTCCAGTTTAAACCAGAAACTCGAAGCGATACCCATGACACTTTCAAATGTAAGAGATGCAGACCGGATGGTAGCCAGTACATCAAGGCTCCAGCTATGCTGTACGGAGACACTAATACTTGGAATCATTTCGTAAATGATGGAGAGAAAGGACAACTTAGCAAGATCCAAGATTTGCTGATACGTCAGGAGACTCAAGAAAGGGATGTTTCTGCTGTGTTCCAATACATTAGTCACTGATGCAACAGTTTATAGAGCATGATGATTTTGGAGTTTGGCATGGTATAGACTTCATTTTAGGCATAGCATAAATCCTTGTGCTTTGATACGGAATGCAAAAGACAAGGATATTTAACAATAGTATTCACATCGTCAATTACTGTCTTTCTCAAAGGTTGAATCTACTTCCAAGGTTCCAATGAGCCTGGAAGTGATAATACAGTGTTTCCGTAATTTACCAATAGATTACCCCAACCAGCTGACATACGTCACTTCGCAAGCTAAGACGGACATTGACTTTGACAACGCATCTTTCGGTGAGCTTCCCCATTCATTTTATATCAAGGGAGAGAAAATTCCCTAACAGGTTTCTTCACGGTACACAGGCCCCAAAATCCAGCACTTAGACATCTCGGGAACAACGGCGACCCGTTGCGAATCTGCGACACCCACCCAATCGGCCCAAAACCGCATATCGCCAACAATGAATATCGCCTAACCTTCGACCAGAGTTGGTAAATGTTGTTTCAATCCACGGTGGCTGAACGAATCGCGTATAACCACTTGAGGAATAGGAATGGATTATTCTATCCAGCGGTTGCTGAACGACAAGCTCTACGATAAGCGGAAACAGGGCGCACTGGAGTATGTCACTTTCTTACCGGGCAATACAACAGACAAGGACTAATATGGGGTAGACTGGAAAAATCAGTCCGTGATGCCGTTTTCAAAGGAGAACATGAGGAAATCCAAAAGATAGTCGATCAGCTTTGCCATGACTACGCCTATGCCGTCCACCAACCGCACGCGAGGAACGGAGGTTTGATCGGGTTGGCTGCCGCCTCGATAGCGCTCGGATCTGTGAGTCGATAAATACCATATATGCTGATGGAATGATACTGATGCAATGTTTGCTTGCAGGAAGGAGTGGCGCCGTACCTCAAAGAGATTGTACCACCGGTGCTAGCTTGTTTCTCCGATCAAGATGCGCGGGTCAGGTACTATGCATGCGAGAGCATGTACAACATTGCGAAAGTGGCCAAGGGGGAGGTTTTGAGATTTTTTAATGATATCTTTGATGCATTATGCAAAGTTTGTATTTGATTGCTGCCTATCAATTGATCGGATAACTAACAGGGCTTGTCCAGTTGGCGTCTGATTCGGAGCTTTCGGTCAAAAATGGTGCTGAGCTTCTTGATCGCCTTGTGAAGGATATTGTTTCTGAATCGGCTGCCTCCTATATTTCAGTACTGAATATCTCCGAGAAGGATACCTCTGACCCAGATGCGTTGGAGGACGCGGGGCTTCCGACGGCGTTCTCCCTTCCGGACTTTATACCGCTGCTCAAGGAACGAATACACGTTATTAGTCCATTTACTCGTACATTCTTGGTATCGTGGCTTTCCTTGCTGGATACAATTCCTGACCTGGAACTTGTTTGTTATCTGCCGGAGTTCCTGGGAGGATTGATCAAATTCCTTGGTGATCAGAACAGAGATGTTAATGTCGCTACGCAAGGTCTCCTTGACAGCTTTTTGGCTGAGATTAAGAGGATTGCCCGACTAAAGAAAGGAATCGAGGAGAGCCGTAAGGAGCAAGAAAACAAAGAGAAGCCCTCGGCGAGTGACAGTGTCAGTGCCACAACTGAACAAGCTGTGAGGGCTGATGCTGAGCCGGATGAGACCGCGATAGAAGATTCTGACGATGAGTCTGTCGATGAGGAGGGGACACATGTCCATGGAGACTGGATCCCGGGGCAGGATTACCATATCGATTATCCAAAAATCTTAGATATCCTCGTGAGCTTCGTGGACACGTCTTTTGGTGAGAACTCTTGCAATTTTGTTGGTGCTCTTATACTGACATTTCTTAGAGGAGGAGATGCAGTTAACAGCACTGCGCTGGATTGACAACTTTTTCGAAATCAGTCCAGAGGACATCCTGCCCTTCGTACCTCGCCTTCTGACTCAAGTGCTACCTGCAATGTCCAGTGGTTCAGATCAAGTGCGGCAAGCTGCGAACAGGGTCAACACATCCCTGCTGGAGTATATTGTATCACTGCCAGGAGACATATCAGAAGAGGGTCAAGTGCCATCCTCGAAGGCATCAGCTGCCACGACAAGTAAAGATAGCATGGAAAGAAGAGACTCTGGGCCTGGAAAATCTTCTGAGACACCGACAACGGAATCTAAAAAACAAATTCCACCGCAAGGCCCTTCGACTGACCAGACGCCGAGGAGTAGCGTTGTATCTACGCCAGCACCGCCGATAGAACCGCCGACAGATCTTGATTATGCGGCAGCTGTCAACTCACTCATCTTTCAATTCCTGAATGAAAACGAGGCAACGAGAGTAGCTGCACTTTCTTGGCTAATCATGCTGCATCGAAAAGCCCCGCGGAAAGTGGTCGCGTTCAACGATGGTACATTCCCTGCATTGCTAAAACATTATCTGATCCTGCGGAAGCTGTTGTTACAAAGGACCTCCAGCTTCTTTCTCAAATATCAAGAAACAGTGAAGACAGCTATTTTGCCTCGTTCATGGTGAATCTGCTGCAGTTGTTTTCTACCGATAGACATTTACTTGAAGTCCGTGGGAATCTCATCATTCGACAGCTTTGTATGAACTTGAGCCCGGAGCGTATCTACCGGACATTAGCTGATTGCTTGGAGAAAGAAGAGGTGAGTTTAGATTCCGAAAATTGATTGATTCCTCCACTAATTTTATAGGATATTGAATTCGCCAGCATTATGGTCCAAAATTTGAATAACAATCTGATCACTGCCCCGGAACTTTCGGAGCTGAGGAAACGACTGAGGAATCTCGACTCAAAAGTAGGACTTATGCTCCCGATTTAGCTTTGGCTAGCAGCTAAACTGCTCATTTAGGAGGGCCAGTTGTTCTTTGTCGCTCTATTTAGATCATGGTGCCACAATGCCGTTTCTACATTTTCTCTCTGTCTGCTTGCACAGGCTTATGAGCAGGCTTATAATCTCCTTCAAGTCTTGTAAGCATATCGTACATCTTCCGGTGATAAAGCTGACATGGCATAGTGCCGAACTCGAAATGACTGTAAATATGTTAATTCAAATCGATAAACTGGTACAGTTATTAGAATCACCAGTTTTCACATGTCAGTTTCTCCTTCTACTATCACTATGCACACACTAAACTAACCCCTACAGACCTCCGGCTACAACTCCTCGAACCAGAAAAATACCCCTACCTTTACAAATGTCTATACGGCGTCCTCATGCTCCTCCCTCAAAGCTCAGCATTCGCTGCATTAAAAAACCGTCTCAATAGCGTCAGTAATATAGCCCTCCTTCACACCGGGCCCCGACTGTAAGTCTAACACCCCACAAATCACCATCTATCACCCATATCAAGAAACTAACTCATCCAAAGCCCAACGGGCCAAACAACAATCCCCTACGACCGCTCCGCCGCTCCCCAACGACTAAAATCCCGCGACGAAGGCTCCATCCGCTGGGTCGAACTCCTCGACAAATTCAAAACCGTCCAAGAGAAATCGCGCCGCTCCCAACGCTCTCAACGCCAACTGGACCAGGACACTGGAAACATGTACAATCCGTCTCTGACTGCCGCGCTATCTGATGCAGCTACCGCCGACCAAAGTCGGAGCAGGGATAAGTCTTTCCCTGAAGTGCCGAGAGCTGGAAGTGGGTTGGGAATAACCAACACTGGAAGTCGGGGAAATGCTGCTGATCCCAAGGGTGGCTCGATTCTTAGCGGTGGTGGAGGTGGGAGGAGTAAGTCTAGTCTTTCGAATTTGGGGAGGTTGGGAATTGGGAGTCGACGGTCGAAGAGGTGATTATTTGTTTTGTCTTATTGGGTTATAGGCATGGCTTGGGCGAAATTCGTTGCCCTTGCTTCATTAGCCATCACTCAGTGGGTAGCGGGAACTATAACACGTCTAATTAGTACTCTTTCATACCTAGCTGTCGGCTATTGTGGAGAATATACACATGATTACAATGTTAATATTGAAATCGATTGAACAGGGAGGAGTATCTAATAGTATGATGTTTTCCGTTTCTCCTTGATGTAGTGTAGAATAATGGTATTACAGTTTAAGGAATGGGAAATTTATTCATCTGATTGATTAGAAAATGACGGAGCTTAAGAATGATGAAAGAAGGTATTGAGAAGGGCTAATTTCGCGAAGAGGAATATAACGAAGGCAATGTTGCAGGTGGCAATCGACTTGAGAATCCTTAGCATGGAAAAGCGAATACTTCAATTTGCAATCATCTGTGTGCAATAATATTCGCCTCTATAACTCAGTGGTAGAGCGCTTGACGCAAGCAATTCGCTACTTCCCATTATTGTCGACCATACTGACATACCTGTCTATGGTTGTATCCTCCTTGATCATCAAGAAGTCTGTGGTTGAAGTCATGAGTTGCTTGAACTATAGAACTCATAGCTATGGACATCCTTCTTCTTGTTAGTTGATATCATGGTGAGCAACGAGGTTTCGAGGATATTCCCGTTATACTGTCAAAGTAGATGTAGATTCCATCTTTTAGGCGAGATTGAGCATAGTATCTCCGATTCAACGGCCTCAATGCGCATCAACCGAGTAACCCAGAGCTCAAGTGGAAAGGAATCAAATGGCGATAATGGGAGAGTGAGGCCAACGACGCAGGGAACCCATGCTATTTTCCTATCACTTTCGCCTTACTCCATTTCCTGTATCTCCCAGCATAGAAGAATAGAAGACCGTCCGATAGATAGCCAATAAGACTACGCCGGCTTGTAGAGTAACGTGATAGCCGATAAAAGAGGTTAGTTCGAGCAAAACTGGAGGAGCCCTCCTGTTGTTAGTAGATGTAAACACATCTTCCCTTCCTTTCCATACCACCCTCACACACTCTTTCGTTAACCCCATCCATCTCATCTTCTTCGTTGACTTTGTTTCTTACCCTCAATCATCATGAATCGACGATCAGCTACATTGCCATCCAGGTCCCGTCGTGAAGAAATTTCTCACGGGTTGCCTGCACCTCCATCGGAAATGGTTCCTCCATCGCTTCCCCCGCGTCCCCCGAGCGTGAAACCCCATCAATATCCAGAACACGATATGCCCCCTGGATTGAACCCTGGATCTCTTCCTCCTGGCGGGTTTTTAGGCCCACCTCGGGGATTCAGGCTTGCATCACTTCATCCACGCTATCCAGCTACCCCTCGTTTGATGACTGCACCTCCTGCTCCGCTGCCTCCACGCCCTGATGTGAGTTCGCTTCCTCATACGCCTTGGGTGCCTCATCCTGGTATCCCTGGTGTGCATCCTCCTTGTCCTGGTATGACTGGACCTTTTGGTGCGCCTGGTGCAACTCCTTATCCTGGTATGACTGGGCCTGCTGGTGCGCCTGGTGCGGCTGCTCCGTTCCCTAGCCTGCCTGTCCCACTTCCTGGTCAACCTCCACAGCTCCTGGTTCCCTTGCCACGAGAGGGTGGCGCTCCCATCCACTGCAGCACCTGCAACTGTAACTTCGCCACTATGGACGCCTTGATCAACCATTGCAGAACCACCACGAAGCACCATATCGAAATCGGTCCGCACCTCACGTTCAACGGCCAGGCTTACAATTGCAATCTGTGCAGGCGCTTCTTCGACACTCGCGACGCCTTGCTCATGCATCTTAGAAATAGTACTCGCCACCTGTGGTGCGAGCGCTGCAAACATGTCTTCCCCGACGCGGCATCTATGGTTTCCCATCTGCACAGTTCCAGCAAACACCATATCTGCAATACTTGCGGAGGAAGGTTTGACTTTGAGCATGAACATGAGCACATTGCCCACGACATCGCCGTGCACAACTACTGCCGGGAGTGCGGTTACTATTTCGACACTGCGGAGCTCTTGCAGCAGCATCAGATCAGAGGTCACACATTCTACTGCGAGTTTTGCGGCGCCCCGTTCCAAAGCGAGAATCAGATGCTCATGGTAAGTGCCCTCTCATCCTCATTCTCCGACGAATGAAGTAGTAGCTGGATAGCTAACTTATATCTTTCCAATCACTAGCACCGCGCGACTCACCTCCCGCGTAACCTACGCTGCCCCGGCTGCCCCGAGATGTTCAGACAGTTCTCTGCCATCCTGAAGCATATTGAAGATGGGCGCTGCGCATCTGGATACAACGAGCTTGATGTCAACGAGATCGCGCGTATGTTCTATCGTCACCACGAATATGTCACGGTGGAGGACAACAAAGGAGGCTGGAGTTTCAAGTGCCCCGGTTGCTCGGCCCGATTGGACTATCTGTCTCGGGTCTACCAACATGCTGAGAACACTGGAAGTTGCAAGTTCCTTCTTTCGATGCATGGATGCCTGAGTGATCTCAGCCACTTTATCGGAGGACGCATCCCTTGGGGATGAGACTTGTCCTTGGATATCTCTTCATACTCATGGAGTATCGGTTCAGCACCGGTTTAATATTGGTCCAGTTGAAATGGTGGATGGGTAGGTGTCGAAAATGGTCTTTTTGCAATAAGAGGATGGATTTGATGAATAAGGTCGTTCTTTTGTTTCCTGCAGATAGCAGAAGGTAGTTGAGAATGAAGCTGTTTATTTACAAGTTGTCGTACATTGACTTAAGATGTACGCTAGTAAGGCACGTGCCTGGGTTAAGCGAGGCGCTAAGGGCTTTAGAACTGTTCACCGCCTTCTGTGCTCAGAATGATAATGCCGATCGAAGTGAAGCCCTTAGGCAAAGCTTAGGATGATGCGAATGTGAAGACAAAGTGGATCAATACAATATTAAGTATATAATACTCCACAAATAACACTGAGGTGAAGCAGTTAATATGGAAAAGTGCAGTGTCCAGGGAGAGAAGGGCCAGCAATTCCAACAGGCTTGGAACAAATCCTAACAACAACCTTCTCGAAAATAAGATACAGAGAAACCAATCCAAAGAGGTATATACGAGAAGACAAAAAGGGGTATAGCACAATCGAAAAGAAGAAAAGCCATTTTAGAACAGCAAACAGCGCTCGTGTGAAGGAATGTTCATCAAATCTCGGCTTCAGACATGGCAGAAAGACGTTCGAAACCATAAATCAAAGAGGTATATCACCGCCACCGCGAGTCCTGGGACCCCCAACTCCACGAGGAACCGCTACCAGTAGAGTGTTTGCCCAGGGTCCCAGTCGGGGAAGATGGCCCATTCGTGTAGACGTATTCACCGTCGACATACTGGGCTCCAGCATGGAAGGTATTGCGGTGTTTACGGCGAGCGTAGCGCTGCTCTAGCCGGTAGAGTTCAATTCCTAGGATTATATTAGCATGTTGTTGGTCTTAGGTTTCATTGTCCTAGGTGCGAAAATTGCTGTGGAACAATTGATACTCGGGGAAGTCGTACTTGATTGTAGTTTCTCGAGAAGACCCATTATGGAACTATGTCTGACCTGGTTGTTGCTCAATATTGCTTTGTTTAACCCTGGTAAAGGACCGGTATAACTCTAAGCCGACGCAGCTTCTATAAGGAGGGACAATGGCAGAGAGAGACGGAAGTATTATTATACAGTAATGTCTTCTATATAAGTCAGTTAATAGGAACGGTAAATATAAAATAGGGAATGTCCGTTTGCGAGTCAAGCGGGAGCAGAACCGCTGCCAAACGATTTATGGAAAAGGGGCAACATGACAGCGGAGTGGAGATAGTCATACCTAGATCTAAGTCCAGCAAGATCTTCGCCTAAACCAGCACAGACGAACCAAGAAAAGAAAACAAAAAAGAGTGATCTGTCAATTGCAGCGGAGAGGGAGGGAAAGAGAGAATTGCACAGACTAGAAGAGGAGAAGAAACAAGCTGGAAAAAGAGGAAGTGCCGCTAATGTGGAGGGGAAGGATGCTAAAGAATTAGCACGAGCTGCTTGCGGGAATTAGCAGCATTAGCCAGGGGGTTTAGAAGCCAGAATGGAGCTTGGGCCCCGCCTGCAACCGGCGCTGAATGGCCTGGATCTCCCGCTAACGTGGCCCTAGTTACCCCTAAACTTAATTAGGGGCGGGACACGCAGCCCGTGGAGGCTGGTTTTCCCCACCCTAACGGAGGATTGTTTCAATGGTATTGTTTGACTTGCTTTTGAGCCAACAAAGGATTTCGATCTATGTGAGACAGTTTTATGGGGTCGACTCCATAGATCATGGACCAATTTATATGAGAGGAGTCCTTCATGTTGAATAACCCATGAGCTTTGGTTATATTCTAGTATTACCCTGATCTATGAGGATGCGAATTATATACACGAAATTATAATCCTCGACCTAGCAAGCCTTGCAAGCGTGCGCAGAACAACCCATGATATTTCTCGAATGGTTTTGTACCCCTTATTGGAGCGTTGATTCTAAATACCGGGTGGCAGGAACAAACTTCGCAGACTTCGATATGACTGACATTCCAGATCAACCACCTAGCGCATTTCTTGCCGAGGTTGATGCTGTTAAAGGCCATGGAGAGTGAGAACGCGCGGATAGTACTATTAGGGAGTTGGACTGACGAATATGACTATACCTTCATCTGGTAACGTGATTAGGGCTGATTAGAATCGTTACAGGACAACCCAGGGTAGCAACAAACTCGGCAGCTAGACAAATGTCTATTCTAGTCCCATATACCAATATATACTGAGTAACTCTCGGAGTGCCGGTGACATAGCTAGAGGGAAATGGAGCTGCGCAGATGACAACCAGATCTGGTATCCCTGAAAATTGTCTGAGCCATCATAAGCTCATTGCATGGAAGCTCGCCTAAATTCTGCCACGGACACTCAAAGGAGTCGCGGCCTTAGCAGCCGGTGCAATAAAACCACCAACCAAACACATCTTGCCGCTGGGAATAGACACTTCAAAGAAGCTTTCGCTCCCAAGCTACTCGTTGGGTATCCGAAGCTGAGAATTGGCGTTCGGAGCCGAAGTTTAAGACGCGTCTTGATATTCCATCTCTACAAATAAAATATACTACTCCTTTTCGTGAGAGAACTAGTAGGCTTCAGTGTAGACTTAGTTTGGGTCTCCGCCGGTGCACTCTTCAGAAAACGGTGTATATGGGGTTGCAATGAGTCTAATGTAGTACCGGCGATGGCAAGCTATTGCGGCCACTCACTCTCAATCTAACTATTTTGCCATACATACATTAACGGAACTGTTCAAAGAAACTGGTCTAATATCCGTCTATACTCTCCTGTCTGAAGCCCAGAAATAAATAGCCAAACACTCAGATACCAGTACCAAATTCTCGACTCCAAACTCACCGAGTGTCCTTACCTTTGCTTCGGCGTTGGTGTAGCATTTGTTATCTCCTCCCCATCATCCTCAACCTGGGTATTCCGCTCGTACTCTATGTCTTGCGCCAGGGACAGTTCTTGGGCTGTGAAGCAGGCAGGTTAGATTCCAGTTCACTGCTCGCATACGGGTGGGGCTCTTACCATTCCATAATTCGGCATAGATGCCATTGCTCTCGAGAAGTTCCCTATGGGAGCCCGACTCTGCCACCTGTCCGTCTTTAAGCACGAGGATTTGGTCACTGTCGTATATTGTTCGCAGTCTGTGCGCAACAAAGACACTTGTCCGTTTCTTCTCCTTCAAAACGCTGTTGATGTTTTGTAGCAGAGCTTGCTCCGTATATGTGTCGAGGGCGGAGGTCTATATTGGTCAGAACGAAATTTGACACAGTAAGAACAAAAACTTACCGCTTCGTCGAAGAACAAAAGCTGCGGATCTTTCAAAAGCAATCGGGCCATGGCTAACCGTTGCTTTTCGCCACCAGAGATCATCATCCCCCTCTCTCCTACTGCAGTCTTGTATTGGTCGGGTAGCTTCTCGACAATCTCATGAATATGGGCTCGCTGCGCAGCCTTTCGGACTTCCTCGTCTGATGCGTCGATCCGTCCATAGCGGATATTATGTTCAATGGTATCGTTAAATAGCGGAGTATCTTGGGGGACGACACCGATTGTCTTCCGTAGACTGTCGAGTGTCACATCCCGTACGTCTTGACCATCAACTAGGATACGGCCCTCCTGGACATCATAGAACCGGAATAGAAGTCTCAAGATTGTAGACTTGCCGCAGCCGCTTGGTCCCACAATAGCAAACTTTTGCCCGGCAGGAATCGTGAAGCTCGCGTTCTTGAGAATGGGTCGATCCGGATGGTAGCCGAATGTGACATTTTCAAATTTGATCTCACCGCCGCGACTAACATCAAGAACCTTTGCATCGGGCTTCTCCTTAATAGTGACGTTAACCTTTTGCAGGTTGAATAACGTCTCCATATCCAATAGAGACTGACGGAGTTCGCGGTATACGGAGCCAAGGAAATTCAGTGGCACCGAGAGCTGGAACACCAACTGGTTAACCATGACCAGATCTCCAACCGTCAACGAGCCAGCGGCAACACCATTGGCGGCAAGATACATCATTCCGGCAAGGGAGGTCGAGAAAATCATGTTTTGACCGGAATTGAGAAATGCGAGAGATGTTGTGACTTTAATAGAGGCATCCTCGTATGCCTTGAGGGCCTTGTCATACCGATGCACTTCAAATTTCTCGTTATTGAAGTATTTCACAGCTTCGTAGTTGATAAGCGAATCCACAGCTACTGTTGCGCCGCGATTATCCGCCGCGTTAGCACGCTTGCGAAATTTAGTTCTCCAAGCAGTAGTGCTAATAGTAAATGCACTGTACGTGACCATTGTTGCAGCAGTAATTGCAGCGAATTGAACCCCATACTGGTATGTCTATTTTTTTGTTAGTCATAGAATTCCACAAAACCTACGATAAAACTCATACCAATATACCGCACACCAAAGAGATCTCCAAAGCAGTAGGAACTACGTGAAACACCATGGATGTCAGAAGGAAGCTGATGCCCTTGGTTCCACGGTCTATGGCTCTCGTCAAGCCACCAGTTTGACGGGTAAGATGAAAATTGAGGTCGAGTCGTAAGAGGTGGTCAAAGACATTCCCCGCAACTTTGCGAATTGCCTTCTGGGCAACGCTTGCAAACACGGCATTTCGGAGTTCCTGAAAGAGGGTAGCTCCGATTCTAGTAGCACCATCTGGAATTGACGTTAGACAGGGTGAGTCAAATGAATGAATCAAACTCACAAGCTAAAATCATGGACCCGGCAACAGTGTAAGCTGTTCCGCCGAGCGCTGCAAAGTCCACGTTCATTGAATCGACGATGCTCTTGAAGTAGAAAGGGACTTCCACATTTAAGACCTGGACGACCAGTAAGAACCATGCGCAGAGTAGTTCTCAACACGACAAACCTTTGCTCCAACGAGTAACGACAAGGCAGTCCCAACACGGAGCTTGGTGCCCCAGTCATCCTATTACCCTCTATTAGTCGGACGATCAACTCGGAAACTTCATGGAAGCATGCCTTTGGCCAAAGATATTTTGCCATCTCCTTCATAATAGCCCAATCGGCTTTCCTTTGTTGCTTATTTCCCACGGTAGCTTCACTAAGTAAATCATTCTGTTTCGTAGTTGTCGTGTTCTTGCTGTCCTTTTGATTCTGAACCACCTCCGCATTTGCTAATCGAGTCGCCTGCGCAGGATTGTGGCTTGCTGGTTTCTGTTCCGGAGGAGTAGCCCCTGTTTCCTGTTTCCTCCAAGCCCCTTGGGAAGTAAACGCTCGTAATTGAGTCCCATGATAAGCAGTCGTCCGTGAAGTTGATCGCGGAACAGTATAAGCGGTAGGAAGGAATCGCGCCGGGGCACGCCAACAAGGCGGTCGGGCTGCCCTAAGCAGCATCACGGTATGTACTATATCTTCTCAGGTTCCAACTGCAACTAATTCGCTCGACGGAGGTTAAGAGAGCATGGCTAAGGCAGATCAAGTGAATTGGGATGAGTGATGTCGGAATCGCCGAACTCGGAGGAAGCGCGAATAAACCGGATCAAGAACTCGGGGAAACTGACACAAATCAACACCAAGGTCCTTCAGACAAATTAGAAGTAAGATCAATTCAAGAAGTAGAAAAGAATAGAGTAAGCGCCACAGCTCTGTCGCAATGGATCCCCCACTAGCATAGATGCGGTGTTTGCGCAGTTTGTTTCAAGACCATTTCCGAGAATGTCTCAAACAAGAGAAGCTCAGTAACTGACGTAAATCCTCCATCTCCCCATTGTCTGCTCTTCCTCGCAGACTTGCTCAATCACAATGAGCCAAGCGCTCCGGAGAGGTGTCCGACCTCTCTCCTGGACTCGAGTCGTTCCTCTACGGACGCGACAAAGCGCAAGGAGCATCCAAATTCGCGCTGCTACTTCGGATCAGCCTTCAGATGTGCCCATTGTCAGCACGCCCAATTCTGTCGAATCTCGTGGTATGTACCTTTAAAAGGACTGCTATGATTTATTGGTTGCTAATGACAAGGAGAACAGACGCGCGATTCGAGGTCATCGGTGCTCCTCATTCCCTCCTGTCGGTTTCTTTATCCGCTTCACAGAACCTCTTTACGCGGCGGGGGACATTGGTTGGGTTGAGTGGGAAGGCAGATAATGTACGACCACTTGTCATCCGTTGACTTGACGATCGGCTATTAACATTAGCAAAAACAGGTCGTCTCAACGCTGAGTGTCCTAGAACCCTTCCGAAGGGCAATCGTCGGTGTCCCATTCCTCTACCAGAAGGTCTGAATGCCTGTCTCTATTATCGACAACAACAGGAATGACAATTGATGACTTGACAGATCTCCTCCGCTAGCCCGGTCAATGCCCTAATCTCCGTCCGATCACCTGTCACTTCCTTCGCTGTCGTCCACCTCAATGGCTCCGTTGACTGGATGGTTGCGCAGAAACGAGCTTTGCTCGCCTGGACAGGCCACTCTATATCGATTAGACCAACAATAGACACAAGCTTGGTGTGTTAATCCCGCGTCACAAGATTTCATGAAGTTCTGGACTAACTCATGAAGAGCGTGGCTCACTGGGGTAGCTCGGAGGTTACAGGAAGAGGATTGCTAGCGTTAGTCGGTAATGGGCAATTATACTCCATTGAACTGAAACAGGGAGAGCAATACATAGCCCATCCCAGGTACGTCTTGCGCTGAGCACTTTGAAAACGTTTGCTAATCCTGACAGCAACGTCGTGGCTTATACCATGAATTCCAACCCCCCTGGCCCCTACCGCTTCAAATCCACAACTCTGAACTTCCAAGTTCCAGGCCTGAAGAGCTTGCCGAGAATCATTCAGAACACAAAGTTCATCCGGGACATGTCCGATTCCGACACATGGAAGACTGCTATGAGGATATTCCACAAGTTACGAACCTGGTCTCGGATGACCATTTGGGGAGATAGGGTTTGTTCTTGATACCCGTCTACATTACAGCTGCTAATTCCCAATATAGCTATTTGTCCAATTCGATGGTCCCGCCACTCTTCTCGTCCAGTCTCGCGGTCCCCGAATTAACGACGTTATGTCTGCACGGGAAGTGAACGAAATAGCCGACTCGCCTCGCGGAGTGACCATCAATCCTACCGAACAGAAACAACAACCATCTCAGGACGCCGAAAGTGATAGTCCTGTACCTCCACGGCCCGCTGGCGACTCGATACAGGAAGCCAAGGGGACGAACCAAAGTATTGCGAGTGTTACAAAGGAGGGCAAGGTGGAGTTTGAGAAACCGGGTCAGAAGAACTAGATGAGGTTTGGATTCTTGTGAATTTCGCTAGCTTCGTGTGCATGGGGGTGTGGCTAGCATTCCGCTCTAGTGTACTATACTATCCAGCTACTCTTTTTACGCCTACGGGTGACTAGATGCATCATTTCCTTTTTGTTTATCTGAGGAGACAAAAGATCTACCTGTAGGGAATCACTTTGGTACTTGATAGATATGTAGTTATTCATATTATATGTTAGGGACGTAGCCCTA